>CM068306.1:26668956-26871456 GCA_034768735.1 Schistosoma mekongi
GTTTCATTTCGTTAGCTCTTTAACATCATTGAAAAAACTGACGTACAGGAGGTAAATTAAACTGATCTCTTCTTAAAATTTAACGAACATATTTCTTTTATTTTAAATTGAATTGTAGCTGGTAGTAGCAGCTATACTCAGGTTTATTTTATGTGGGATTTCAGATCAACGAATGCACCTAATCCTAACCTCTGCCATGTCGACACAACGTGATATATTAAAACCCCTTTTGATTTTATTGTGAAAAGAGGATTGTAAAAATATTCTAATTTTCTCAGTGAAAGGAGGGGATTCTTTCATAACATATATATATTATATAGTTGGATTGTGACTGCCAGTGGGGATCCAGGACGCGCGTTTCGTCCTATCTGAGACGCCATCGCTGTTGTACCCTGGCATTCTAATGTTTACGGTTCATAGTGGGATTCAAACTCAGTCCCGTTTACATGACAAACACCATACCGTTCACCCCTGAACCTGACCCGCTTCAGGTTCAAATTCAAACTTAAGCTTACGCCAAAACAATTAGGCACCAGTATTCATTTACTTCCTTATTTTGCATAGGGATTATATTTCCTATTAGCCTATATTGAACGTTGAGAGTTATGTGTTTGTTTGAACGACTAGAACCGCGCTCCACTGTCTCCTGCCCACGCTATTGAATAAACACCTATTCCCATAAGACTCTGGATTCTTGTGTCGCTAAATCAGGATATGCCTAGGCGTTAAACTGGTGAGCCCTGTGTTGAATAAAATATTTTATTTCTGTTATTCACATCACTTTTTCTTATTATATTTAGTCATAAAAATAAGCCTTCTGATTTGCAATAATTAAGATTACGTATATATATTTTTTATATACATAGTATTTTATTTTTATCACTCAATACTTTTCGGTTCTCATTACGTTATCATATTGTTCATATAACATGGCAGACTTAGTCCAAACGAAAAGCCTAGAGGATAAGTCATCGGTAGACATAGACACCGTTATGACTTCGAAAATCCGACTCCCAGAATTCGATCGTAGTGACCCAGAGTTGTGGTTTGCCCAACTAGAGCATTATTTCATCAGACACAACATTAAATCTGAAGGAGTTCGCTATAGAGATTTGTGTTCAATCCTACCCCCCTCAGTAGCCAAAGAAGTCCGCGACTTGATTTTAAGCCCGCCGACACCACAACCGTACACCATCCTGAGACGAGAAATAATGAGTCGTCTATCATTATCAGATGGGCAAAGAATCCAAAGACTCTTCCAAGGGGAAACATTAGGTGATAGGTCACCGTCACAATTTCTGCGTCATCTCCAAGCCTTAGTAGGTGACAACACAGTGGGTGAAGCAGTCCTAAAACAAGGATGGATACAAGCTCTCCCATGCTACGTCCAACACTGTTTGGATGCACAAGATCCCGACACCTCTTTATCTCACTTAGCACGTATTGCAGATAGAATAATGGAAAGGGATCCCCCAACTGCATCAAGCATGATCCACTATACTAGAAAAGAAGAATCGGCAAATGACCCAGTCATAGCACAACTCATTGCGAATGTTAAAAGTCTCACAGAGGCTGTCAACGAATTGCAGATGGGTCATAAAAACAGGAGCAGGTCACCACAACGACCGAGATTCGTGTCACGGAACAGGTTACAAGGATCCAGACAATCTGGACAATTTTGCTGGTATCACTGGAAATTTGGTGCTCAATCGACCAAATGCAGTCAACCATGCGCCTGGCCCAAACAGACCCAAAAGAATACGGGAAACGAATAACCCCTCCCCAGGTCGCGACGACTGAGGAGGGGTGCATAAACAGTTGCTTATTTTACGTTAGAGATAAGAATTCAGGCTTGACTTCTTGGTGGATACTGGTGCTGCACTTAGTATCATTCCTAATAACAAAACCGAGCTGGGTCGAGAAACTTCCTCAGTCACACTTCAAGCTGCTAATAAAACTAAAATCGCGACGTTTGGGCAGAAAAACAATGACACTCGATTTGGGGTTTAGAAGACAATTCCCCTGGATTTTCACTGTAGCCGATTTAGATCTGGCAATACTAGGAATGGATTTCTTAGAGAGATATGAATTTCTAGTTGACACTAATAAACGACGTTTGACATTAAAGGAAACTTCGAAATATACAAAAGGTACAGAAAGTCGTATCACTTCTCTAAATTTAATCCAAACTCCGCCAGTAACAACGGCAAAGTTCCAGGATATACTCGCAGAATTTCCTGAGTTAACGAAACCAAACCCTCAACCTTCCAAAAGTAAGTTAAAAGTATGTCATGCAATCAAAACGGAAGGGGCACCTGCTTTCGCTAAACCCAGGAGACTAGCACCCGATAAACTCAAATTAGCTAGAGCCGAATTCGATTACATGCTACAGCTGGGCATAATACGTCCATCTGATAGTCAATGGGCATCTCCTCTTCATATGGTCCCAAAGAAAAATAAAGGCGATTGGAGACCGTGCGGGGATTACAGAGCCCTCAATCGTCAAACAGTACCAGACAGATACCCGATACCACATATCCAAGATTTCACAAATGGCTTACAGGGTATGAAGATATTCACTAAAATCGACTTAGTCAGGGCATACCACAATATCCCAGTAGCTGAGGAAGATATTCCGAAAACAGCTATCACAACACCTTTTGGATTATTCGAGTTTGTACGCATGCCATTCGGCCTACGGAACGCGGCACAAACATTTCAAAGGTTTATGGATAATTTACTTCGAGATATGCCATTTGCTCAAGGGTATATAGACGACCTATTAATTGCTAGCCCGGACTTAGAATCACATGAACAACATGTGAGAGCAATACTTAGACGACTAAACGAAAATGGCATGAACATACACCAAAGTAAATGCGTTTTTGGTGTTGAAACGTTGGAATTCCTCGGACATACCATAAGCCCTGATGGAATTACACCAATTAAACAAGAGGTGGATACCATTAAACAATATCCCATCCCAAGCTCCATAACACAACTTAGAAGTTTTCTCGGTTTAATAAACTTTTATCGCAGATTTATACCCGGTTGTGCACAACTAATGCAACCATTAACGGATGCGCTTAAAGGAAAACCGAAAGAGTTCAAGTTGACCTCTGAGGCCGTCGATGCTATAAACCAATTAAAGCATAAACTTGCTCAAGCATCTACATTAACGTATCCGAATTCTCACAACCCACTTGCCATAATGGTAGATGCTTCAGACAAAGCCGTAGGCGGTACTCTTAATCAACTAGTTAAAAACACCTTGAAACCAATCGCATTCTTCTCAAAAAAACTCGCTCCAGCAGAGACGAGATATTCTACCTTTGGTAGAGAACTCCTCGCAATCTACCTAACCATCAAACACTTCCGGCACATGCTAGAAGGCAGAGAATTCACAGTTTATACTGATCATAAACCGCTAACAAACGCATTAAGAGCGAAAACTGATAAATACTCGCCTCGAGAAGTCCGACACCTTGACTACATATCACAGTTCACTAGTGATATCCAACACGTAAAAGGTGAAGACAATCAGGCGGCAGACGCATTATTGCTAGGAAGAGACAGAACTAGTTATTTTTCATGTAATTATTCTTATTTTTGCTATTATTTTTATTAATCGTAAAATGTGCGATATTCGATATCGCCGTTTATATTCTCCGCATTGACCTTGTATCTTCCGATTGGTTGTACTGCTTTTTAGTGTGCTAATATTCCTAATTGTTACAAGGTCGTTATTGTAACTATATATACGGAGTTGGGACAAAATAGAATCGAATCTTCTCAGCACTGCGTTCGTGTCTTCTTGATTTTGGCTTGGGCGAGTAATAGTTGTTCGAGTTGTTAATCGAAGTTTCGAGTATCTGTTCGCGTAGGAAAATCAGCTAGTTGAAGTTGCGGTTAGTGCTGCCGAGGTGTAGGGTTGGCGTTGTTATATTAGTAGGCGTCATATCAGTTGGCGACGGGTGATGGTGACAATGGATCCTATCAAGATGGAGATGTTGTTAGATGAGCAACTTAAGCTAATGAAGCTAGTCACAAGCTCTAAATCTACTTCTGAAACGTTTTCAACTGTTCCTGTTCCCAACTCTACACTGTCAGTTGATGGAATTATTAATAGCATTGCTGAATTTAACTATGATCCAGAAGCTAATGTCACTTTTGATACATGGTTTCGGAGGTATGAAGATCTGTTCATGTTTGATTTAGCTTCTCAGGATGATTCATGGAAAGTTCGCCTACTACTCAGAAAGCTTGGTGCAGCAGAACTTGACAAGTACTGCAACTTAATTTTACCTCAAAATCCGCGTGACAGAACATTTACTGAAACTTGCACAACTCTTAGCCAGCATTTTGGTGATAATTCTTCTCTGTTTAATATTAGATATCGTTGCTTAAAGTTGAAAATGAATGAGTCAGACGACTTTCTTACGCATGTTGGCATTGTAAACAGAGAATGTGAACGTTTTAAATTGAAAGACTTGTCGGAGGACCAATTTAAGTCTTTAATCCTCATCTGCAGCTTACAGTCAGAAAGATTTGCTGATATTCGCACGCGATTGCTACACCGTCTTGATCAAGAACCCACTTTGTCTCTTAAAGACATTGCTGCAGAACATCAACGGTTGACCAACTTAAAGCATGATACTACACTCGTCCAATCTGGTGGTCATAGTGAAATTGAAGTTCATGCAGTTCATCAGAAACCAAGTCCTCGTCAGCTCACTCCTGCAACCACCACTCCAACTTCCTGTGCTAAACCAGCTGATAAGAAGAGAACTATTCCCCCATCCAGATGCTGGAACTGTGGTGCATGGCATTTTGCTAAGTTCTGCCCATTTAAGAACTATCGCTGCAGAAAATGTGGCATGCTGGGACACAAAGAAACTTTTTGCAAGCAGAAAGAAACACGCACTCGGTCACGTTCTAGAAGAAGATTCCGTTCATTCAGTAAGCCGGCTGAGTCACTTTCAGTATCCACCGTAAATCACATTCACCAGAGACCAGCTAGAAAGTATGTTTCCGTCCAGATAAATGGTCAGGAGGTAAGCCTTCAGCTTGACACAGCCTCTGACATTACAATTATTTCTAGAAAAACGTGGATTAAAATTGGGAAACCTGTACTATGCTCTACAGAACAGCTCGCAGTAAGCGCAACAGGCAATCGCCTGCAGATCGTCGGCAAGATTGTTTGCTCAGTGACATTCAACGATATAACCATGAACGGAGTATGTTATGTGGTTAATAGTAATCTTAACTTGTTGGGTTTAGATTGGTTTGCAGATCTGAAGCTAGGTGATGTTCCACTGAGCACCATATGCCACCGCATCGTAAATATAAAAGACAGCAAGGACTTTACGGAAAATCCACCGAAAGTTGAAGCAGTAACTTGGTCAGACCCCTCAAGTCCATGGAGCAGAGTGCATTTAGATTTTGCTGGACCTATGTCAGGAACCTATTACTTGGTGCTAGTAGACGCTTACTCAAAATGGCCAGAGATCCACCCGGTAGTTCCTCCGACTACGCATAAGACTCTGGAAATACTGATGAAATTATTCGCATGCCATGGGTTTCCAGAGACACTCGTCACCGATAATGGTTCTCAATTTACATCAGAATCTTTCAGTGATTTCTGTCGGAAAAATGCCATCACTCATATTCGCTCCCCGCCGTACCATCCACAGTCAAATGGACAAGCAGAAAGGTTCGTGGATACTTTCAAAAGAGCTACATTAAAGGCAAAGGGGGAGGGGACCCTGTCAGAAGTCATCCAGCGCTTCCTCCTTGTATACAGAAGCACCCCTAACAGCAGTGTTCCACAACAAAAATCACCGGCAGAAGCACTTATGGGCCGAAAACTAAGAACAATAAATGAGGTGATGAGACCAGCAAAAGTAGAAAACAACGAAGATGACATCTATAAGAACGGGACAGAGGTGTATGTAAGAAATTACAGACCCGGAAGTGAGACGTGGAGAAAGGGGGTCATTAAAGGAAGACGAGGGAAAGTGATATATGAAGTTGCAGTAGAAGGACAAATATGGGTTCGACATCGAAATCAATTACGCAGAAGGTTCAGCGGAGAGAAGGTGGATAAACCCAACCTAGCACTTGAATTTCTCCTCGATACTTTTAAGCTTCCTACTGAGAAAACGACAGTAATTGCAGCAAGCAACGAGAAACCTAAACTTGCAGAAGAACAGTCTCTACGACGCAGCGAAAGAAAACGAAAACCAACAGTGAGGTTTCAAGAAAGCGAACTTCTTTCAAAAAGGGGAGGTGCTAGGAAGAGACAGAACTAGTTATTTTTCATGTAATTATTCTTATTTTTGCTATTATTTTTATTAATCGTAAAATGTGCGATATTCGATATCGCCGTTTATATTCTCCGCATTGACCTTGTATCTTCCGATTGGTTGTACTGCTTTTTAGTGTGCTAATATTCCTAATTGTTACAAGGTCGTTATTGTAACTATATATACGGAGTTGGGACAAAATAGAATCGAATCTTCTCAGCACTGCGTTCGTGTCTTCTTGATTTTAGCTTGGGCGAGTAATAGTTGTTCGAGTTGTTGGTCGAAGTTTCGAGTATCTGTTCGCGTAGGAAAATCAGCTAGTTGAAGTTGCGGTTAGTGCTGCCGAGGTGTAGGGTTGGCGTTGTTATATTAGTAGGCGTCATATCAATTATCTCGATTAGAAATGAATATAATACAACAGTCTACAGTAGACTTCGAGATTTTAAGAGACAGTCAAGAAACTGATCAAGAATTACAAAACTTACTGTCAACTAAATGCTCTAGCCTAAAACTGAAACAGCTGCCATCACCTAAGGAAGATGTCCTGATTTACTGTGACACGACGAAAGCGGTCCCTCGACCTTTCGTTCCCAAAAATATGCGGCGGTTAATATTTAATAACTTTCATTCATTGTCTCACCCTGGCGTGAAATCTTCGACTAAATTAATCAACGCCAGATACATATGGCCAAATCTTCAGAAAGATGTACATAAATGGGTCAGAGAATGTTCGGCGTGTCAACAATCAAAAGTTAGCCGACACACAAATTCACCCATCGGAGTTTTTCCCCAACCGGATGCACGTTTCGCACACGTACATATCGACTTAGTGGGCCCTTTACCGCGTTCAAATGGCTTTACGTACCTGTTTACATGTATAGATAGGTTTACGAGGTTCCCTATAGCCGTACCGATCGCGGACATCACAGCCGAAACAGTAGCCAAAGTCTTTATACAAAACTGGGTGACCATTTTCGGTACACCGGTTACAATAACGACAGACAGAGGGGCTCAATTCGAATCTGAATTATTCAGTAACCTGGCTAAACTCCTAGGCTCAAACAGAATTCGCTGTACGGCGTATCATCCTCAAGCAAACGGGATGGTAGAACGGTTCCATCGTCAACTAAAGGCCGCTCTTATATGTCACTCAAACCCCAGTCAGTGGACAGAATTCCTACCATTAGTTATGTTGGGAATACGAACAGCTGTCAAAACTGACTCACAATGTTCAGCCGCAGAACTAGTTTTTGGGACCACTCTGAGACTCCCAGGTGAGTTCATTAGCCCTCACACCAACAGTAAAACGCTCGACTTAGGAACTTACGCAGACCAACTGCGGGACCAAATGTCTAAACTTAAACCGATTAATACTCGTGAACAATCACGAGCGACATTTGTACCTAAGGATCTAAGCAGTTGCTCGCACGTCTGGATAAGATGTGACAAAGTAAAAGCGCCCCTTAGCCCTCCTTTTGAAGGTCCATTTAAAGTTATTTCAAGAAAACCTAAGTATTTTGTAGTACAAAAACAAGGAAACACTGACTCAGTAAGTATTGATAGGCTAAAACCGGCCTACCTAGATAATGAACCACCATACGTGTTATTAGACCGTTTATCTAATCAAATAAACACGGAATCAGCATATAAGAACATAAAGGCTACAAAGGTAACTAAAAGCGTTAGTTGGGCTAATCCGATTATTCAGGCGAGGATGTCCACAGCTATAGTTTCGGCCTAAAAAAAAAAAAATAATAATAATAATAATAATAATCACGTAACTCCTGAAATTTTCGAGTTAGGAAATATTGAAAATAAATAAATTAAAAGTAAACATAAAATAAAACGAAAACAAAAAAGCAATATATTTCTTTTTGTCCTAAGTTGACAAACGTTATCGGAATATAAACACTATTTTACCCACTTCTCCCCGGACCTTATCTTTTGATGTAGGAACGGTAGTCATTTTGTTTTTTTTATTAAATACTGAATACTTAAACTAATTCTTAAACAACTTGGCGAACAGTATAAGTCGTAAACCTGTCAACTGAGGTAAGTGTTGTGAGCATGTTTTGCCTGCAGAACTAATCATTTTTCTAGATTTCTCAATTATCAATTTATGATGCCATAAATCACACAATGAACTTCAAAAGTCAGGATAAATTTCCATAATATAAAAAAAAAAAATCCAGGCAAGTTTCAACTTTTTACCACTTAATTTACTTTACACACCTCTAGTACTTGGCATGTATATATTTTGCTTCGACTAGTCATGTATATTTAATGTAAACCACTACTAGAAACGATTTCTGCTTTGGATACAAATTTATACAGCAACATACTATTCGAAGTGTGTTGTTTTCAGGCGAAATATATTAAGTTCCATATTTGTTCGACTTTTCTTAGCTCTAATTATTTTGGCCACAATTTATAAATATAACTAAGCTAATTAGAGTAACTTACTAAATTTCTATAGTATCTCTAGCGTCATTCATACTGTAGTGATGTCATATCTAAGATTTTAAACTCGGCTGTCAGATTTTCCAATCTTTTAGATCCTAAATGATAAATAAAAAAATTTTCTTTTTACTAGCTTATAGCAAACTAACACTCCAACTAATTACTCATAATAGTTTCAGGATAGCATCATAAAGAATTGTCTAGCCTTGGCAATCACGTAATATGATTGATATAATTAATGAAACTATTAACAAACCTGGTCGATAAACTTATATAAAATTACCATTAATTGATGTGGTTCCTCCATAGCATCACACAAACAATTATTATAAATCCATACATGATCATAGACATAGGTTAGGAATAATACTTCCTCCGGTTAAACTCTATGCTCTCTCAGATAACCACATAGTTTTCATCCATTTTATCGACATTCGAACTCTTAATCAACTGGAGATATCATCCGGTACCGTTCCAATAAGCTTTCTACATTAACTATATGCTTCGCATTGACTTACAGCTTCATCTGGCCCTAATAAGTTTAAGCATTCTCATATTCTTGGTAATCCATTTTTTTTTTTAATTTTTCATAAACGTTTGCTATAATTTTCAACCCGATGGGTACTGTCAGTACCAACTGTTACGAACCAGTCATAAAAGGCGGCCGTCACATGTTCAAGGTTGACCTGACTTCTGGCAAGTATACGCACTTATATATATATTCTTGTTTTCTTCAAAAAAAAAAATTTTAAAATACGTTTGCGTACACAAGATTCTACACCATGTTTATTTTCTTTCAGATGGCCAAGCCGTCCCGGAAACCAAACACTTACGTAGAAACGAACACTTATCAATTGTAACTATATATATATATTGTACTTTAAATTTTTATGCAGACAGTGGAGCAATTCTTTAGGTGTGGTTGATTTTCATCGTTTTTGTTTTGTTCTAAAGTAGATTCTTTAATTTTTACTTGAGGGCGACTCGAGAGGCAGGTGAGTAAACACCTGATTGCCGGACAGAGCATGGAAACATCGTACCTCACCAACATGGTGTTGGGTAGCCCGCTCGCGGTATTTCCTCAGATATTCCTACTTTATTTTCTTGCCCTCTTACTTTTCAAGCTCCAGTCACTGTTAGAAGATCAAGTTCACCAAGTAATTCTGAACTAAGCTACAGCTACAAAACGGAGATGATTTTGTTTGGTATGTTGATCGAACCAACGTTCCTACGGAAGTCGCTTCTAGGAGGGAGCTAATGTAGCAACATAGCTTGACTAGTTAAAAGATCACTTCAAAACTTAAGCATACGCCAAAACAATTAGGCTCCAGTATTCATTTACTTCCTTATTTTGCATAGGGATTATATTTCCTATTAGCCTATATTGAACGTTGAGAGTTATGTGTTTGTTTGAACGACTAGAACCGCGCTCCACTGTCTCCTGCCCACGCTATTGAATAAACACCTATTCCCATAAGACTCTGGATTCTTGTGTCGCTAAATCAGGATATACCTAGGCGTTAAAGTAGCACAACTCTGCTAGTCATTACAAATCAGTAATATAAAACAGACCGAAATCTAGTATCAGCCACTGATAACTCTAGGGATAATATTATACTGACCATACTTTCTTAACTTGGTACGCATGTTTTATTATGATTAGGCAGTGGAATTACTTTTACTTGCGTCTTTTAGTTTTGGTCTACTTTGTTTTAGACTGCTGAAATTGATTCTCATATCAACTTATCTTACGCGTGGAATCTATGTGAGTACCCCAGGTGTTAGTTGAAAAGAGCTTTTGAATAATGCAGAGATGTATCGTTAAGGGGTTTAAATGGATACCAAGCATTATCTAACCATCAAACTCAGCAGTAACGATGACGAAAAGTTTTATTAGTCCAAAGTCGTCAAAATCTACACTCTGACTGTTACAGACCGTTCCCATTCTTATTGACACCCACCAATACCAATCGATTTCAATTTCACACAAATAATTAAAAGACCTAATTTATCTACCTGTTACCAAACCAGTAACATCGAGAAGTCAGTGTTATGTATAGCGGAATAATACACAGTGACCTTGGTAACTGCCAATCAGAATACGGACACGTCAACCCCACGACTATCAGCCCCCAAAACCCGGAATAGAGAAAACAACAGCTACGAGCCAAAAGACATAATCAATCTTTATATTTCAATCATGCCTTTATATATACACAAAATCAGACCACACCATCAACCAATTATAAAACTGACATTAATACAAAACAAGGGTAATGGTGGGTGTGAATTGGGGTAACATATGTGCAGTCAATTAACCATAGTTTATAAATGAGAAACGATATAACAACAGTTTATACCTTCAACAAAAGTATAGGATGAGGGCAACGTAACAGTAATAATAATAATAAAATGTTTACTTCATATACAACCAAAATAATGAAACCGTTTTGCAGGAAAAACAGCTCTAGAAGATAGTCAATCTTCTTTAACATAACAGTCAGCATTAAGAAACTGCTAAATTTACACTAGCTCATCACAACGATATTGAAAATTGTAACGATTTAGATAAATCTAAGTCGTGACAAGCTTAAGGTTAGATTGCCCTTTTCTCTGACGTGGCTACACAATATCTTATTATTAAGTTCCGTAGACTTCGTTTGGACTGTCCAATTGTTTCTCTAATACCACTAGACTTTTAGGGCATATTTATTAAGCAGGTAACCAGTTCGCTCGCGGTCGGTGAAGCGTAGTCATAGGTTCCAGGTGGCTAGCTTGTTCCTGATGATTTTATGGGTTCTGAGATTTGGCGAGAAAGTGTGCCTAGGATTATTATGAGTCCTGTTAAGGAGGACATGATAAACAATAGACTGGAGAAGAGTCTCTAGTTTGATACTATATCTTGTCCACGTCGATATGGTCACGTTTGCTCGATCAGAGTATGTTCTACAAGTCTGCTCTAATCATGTCAAGGTTAGTACCGTGCTTATCCGTGAATCCTGTCTAGATACAAGCGTGGAAACGTTCAGATAAAGGTTACAACCAACCAATGGGCTTAGTGTATCCTAATTAGGGACATTAAGTTTTCCCACTAGCAAAATACCAGTAAAGTTCAGATTATTTAGAAGATGAATTGCTCAGGATGGTTATGGCTTCGGAGGGTCTGTATAGAAACTCAACATAGCATGAGCAACGCCTATCCTTTAAACTACGCCGTAATGGACCTTGGCGACTAAATCTGCGAGAAATTGTTTCACGGACACTAAGAGAATTTGATACGTATAGGGCCACACAACCTCTGTGTGGGTATATCCTAGCTAGGAATCCCCAAAGACAAAGAAGATCAGAGAGCTCAATCCGCCTGGAAACAAAGACAAACACCGAAAAGATGAACAGCACCTGAGAAAAACTGAAAAGAATAGGCCAGGACAGAGTTAGTTGGAGAATCCTGGTCGGCCACCTATGTTCCATGAAGGGTAACAGGGATTGACTGGTTGATATGACGCCTACTAATATAACAACGCCAACCTTATACCTCGGCAGCACTAACCGCAACTTCAACTAGCTGGATTCTCTACGCGATCAGATACTCGAAACCTAGATCAACAACTCGAACAATGGTTACTCGCCCAAGCCAAAATCAAGAAGACACTAACGTAGCACTAAGAAGATTAGATTCTATTTTGTCCCAACTTCGTATATATAGTTACAATAACGACCTTGTAACAATTAGAAATATTAGCACACTAAAAAACAGTACAACCAATCACAAGATACAAGGTCAATGCGGAGAATATAAACGGCACATTTTACAATTAATAAAAAAATAGCAAAATAAGAATAATTACACGAAAAAACAACTAGTCCTGTCTGTTCCCAGCAGTGATTGAACAAACAAACGAGCATGATCATATGAAAGTCTACATATAGTAATCGGGTAGATTTATATCAGTGTGGATAACAGAGTCGACTACTAAATGCTTTGAGATAACATCTAACTACATCCGAAATTACCATGCAGTGACAAGTTCAATATGCCACGTAATTGTTGGGACGGCTTCCAGAAAACTCTGCGAGGCCTCTAGAACCCTTGAAAGAGTCGGAGGTATTCCATCCAATCACTAATCGACAGAACCGCGATCTGATTGGGTAATAGTCAAAACGTCTCAGTTCGGATTGAATGGATTATAATACTGATTTTGTTGTTTCAGAAAACTATAAGTGCACGATTATTTTGTACAGAACTGACTCCCTATCTTACTGGAATAAAGTGTCCTATCTACTCGTCCTTTGTCTTATGAATCTGCGATTAGGAGGGTTCAAGGCGTTCCAGTACTAAAGTTGTTTGTGGTTAGTCAAGCTATCAAGTACGAGGCACAACAGTAGTTGAATGCTTAGCCACTAACTCTGCAAATGATTCCCAATCCACCACCCCCCGTAAATGTGTTCTTGAACTCTGAACTGGAAACAGAACCCTAACCGAGAGAGACTATAGGAAGATCGAGGCCACGTGTGAGTTATTGAGTATGTGGTTAAACGCTGGGTTTCCAGTTTTCGCGCGCGTTATGCATTATCGAATCATTTTGGAAAATGCTTGTTTATATATTTTTTTAGCAGATTTTGATCTTCTAATCTTCATTTTTTTCATCAATAAGCTTCATTTCATGCTAAACAGAGGGATCTTACCCTACGCTACAAACTCTAATTAGCCAAATATTAATTAAACCCGAATTTTGCATTTAAAAACAAGGAAGCATCAATTTAATTAAAATATTCTATAATTAACGTTTGTATTTTGGTTCAATTCCACTTTTAACCGTAAACGACTTATGTTTAGAACTTATGACCGGGTCAGGTGCACAATTGTGCACTCATATTTATGTCATTAATGACATAAATATGCAGTAATATCGTAACACATGTTACTATATGCTCAGCTTCTACGTAGTATTTTAATAGTTGGATCACTGTGTCAGACGTTTATGCACCTGTTATTTAACACTCATCGAAGTTTATATCATTTAAATAATATATCGGATACTAAATTGTAGTTAGCTAAAATTCTTGGTCATTTTAGGTCAAAGTTCGCTTTCATCAAGCAACATTCTAGGACGAAATCACTGTACATAACAACATCACAGTGGATTTTGCTTTGCTAAACTTAGGAAGTTCAGTCTCGTCGATACAAAATTAGATAATAAATTCAGTCAGTAACTCGAGAAATGATACCTAGGCCGTAGACAAACAGTTTGCAATACAAAAGTGTTATGACGCATGGAAAAATCGTTGATATCTCAACGCGATTGCGGTGTCTAGTCGATATATGCGCGTCTACCATATGCCCACTCGGTCCAAAGCCGAAGATAAAACACAAGACGATAGACCAACCGGGCTAAATCATATTATATTTCACACATCCCTATATATATACACAAAGCCTGACCACACAGTCAACCAATTAGGTAACTAGGATCAATACAAAATGGGAGCGATGGTGGTTGTGAACTGGAGTAACGTATACACAATCAATTAACCATAGTTCATTAACGAGGAACGATATAACAATGGTTAATGTGTCAAATGGAAGGACAGGGGCAAGGAGAGCTCAATGGTAATAGAAATAAATTGTTTACCTTGAATGTAGCCTAAAATACCGAAATAGTCTACAGATAAATGTCTTTTGAAGATAATTAATCTTCTTTAGGTGCTCGGCCTATCAAAAAATAAGACAAAACAACCATGAGTACGATCACAGCGGGATAAGCCAAGGCCACTGAAGTGCGGAAAATAACTTTGCCGTCAAGTGTGTCGTAAAAGTTTTGCAAACAGAAAAGGAAGCTGAACTTACGGATGCCTTACTAGATGACTACGAATATCGACGAGTGTCTTGTAGTGCAGATTTACTAATGTCAGTCGATGGTTGATGGCTAAGATCAGTGGTAAGCTTACGTAAGGTGAGTACTGACGGTCCGAATAAGTCTTCAGAGATATATTAAAACCGGATTCAGCAGTTAAGCCTACTAAAGGATTTCCACAAGTATTATTCTTAAGTAAACACAAGCCAATTAGAGGTAAACCATTCTTTATGCTTACTTTGAATCCTGTTTTATGTTTTGTCCAGTCATTATGATTACTAAGCAAACAAATCGTTGAGTTGAGCTAATTATAACTATATTGCCTCTGCTCTAATAAAAGATATAACTGATAAGTAAGGTCTGAACAAAACAGAGGCTAGTGTCACTTTATCTGGTAGGTTTGGAATAAATAGAGTGTAGTGGTATGCTATAATTGCGCGCCATATATTTTCTTGTTCGTAAGTTTGACAATTACAAGAACATTATTAAACGTCCCCGTAGAGTTTTAGGATAATAAACCTCTAAATCCAGTGATAAAAGTGTTTCAACTGGGAAACTCAAGAGATCATTGAACTATTAAGTTCCTTACTTGTTTGTTAGAGGCAAGAAGCAAAGTGTAATTTCATTTATAGAAACTTTGATTTGAAAATAACCACATCTTTCATGGAAGCCAAGAAACCAACTTCAAGCATCTTAAATCAAGAGTTTCCCAATGTAACCACCTACGGATTTATTGATAACAATGAGGTTACTAGTTCGCTTCATCCAAACATACGTCACTAAGTTGTCTCAAAAACTGCAAAATAAACCTTTGTGGTGATTGATGAGGATATAGAAAAAAATTCTACAATTTAAAAGAACAGGCGTAAAAGATCTCCGTACTACAACTCGCAGTACAAGTGGTAAATAAAACAGAATCCCCACCACCTCGAAATGTCAATGAATTTCGCGTAGTAAGATCACTATATTACCATTTACAGTTGTATTGTAACTATAAAATTCAAGTTAGTTTAACTACAGTCAATTTAATGGATACTGGCCAGGCTTAATCTAGTTAGTAATTTAGAGAAGTTAAGAGCCTCATAGGAGATAATGATAACTAACATACGTTGCCATATGCTTCACGGTGATAAATTTGCTGATTATAATAAATACCGCCTATCGTGTCTATGAATAACTTCTGGAAAGCAAAGGTCACTTAGCTATCGGTATTTCGCACTTAAAATATGGTAATGGAACTCTATATGCACATGAGATTGTTCAAAAGATGTGATATCAGCTAGGCCTTTCATTAGTTTTCCTTAGCACAGTTAATCACGCATATTTTCCGTTTCGGTTGTAATAGCTGTAAGTGGCTATTTTCTAAACAGTCTACGGCCTTGCAATAACTGTAGTTTGAAGAAAACTTGATTTTAACTTACTTGGCGGTGCTATCGGAAAATACTGATTATCGAAAGCATAACACTACGAGTGAATGATATTTAAACGACATAACCCCACTGTACCAAGCACCACTTAAAAATCTCTGAAAAAGATGGGTCGTTGATCTACTCTCAATCTAGAAGATTAGAACGATGGGCAGAACACTTTCAGGAACAGTTCAACTGGCCCCCAGCCACTCTTAGTTTACCCACATTCTCCAAGCTACCCGAATAGAAAACTGACACAGGTCCCCCAACTCTCAGTGAAGTTGAAAACGTCATAAGTAAATTGAAACGAGGGAAAGCAGCAGGGCCTGATATGTTGTCTACCGATATCTTTAAGGATGGTGGTATAGTTTTAACGTGCAGGTTGACTGATATATTAGCCAAAGTCTGGGAACTAAACACCATCCCATCGGACTGGTCTCGATCGCTGATCGTTCCAGTCTACAAAAAGGGACAGAAATCCTCTTGTGATAACCACAGAGGAATCAGTTTGACTAATATAGTATCTAAAATATTAGCCACTATAATCATCCGACGTTTAACCAACACTAGGGAACAGCAGAATCGAGAAAACCAGGCTGGTTTCAGACCTGGCCGGGGTTGCATTGATCACATATTTACCCTGCGCCAGATCCTCGAACACAGACATATGTACCAAGGCCCAACTATAGTTGTATTTCTTGACTTAAAAGCAGCGTTCGACTCTGTTGACCGTGAAGTCTTGTGGCAATGTTTGTCATTAAAAGGCGTACCTCACAAGTACACTAACCTTATAAAGGCTCTCTACTCGGTCACCACTGGTCGTGTCAGAGCATATGGCGAATTGTCACGAGAAACTTCATCCTCAAGTGGAGTCCGTCAGGGTTGCCCCTTATCCCCATTTTTATTTAATTTCACCATAGATGTACTGTTAGAAATCTCTCTGACTTCTTTTAAGTCCTCTGGGATTAATCTCCTTCCAGGAGGCTCTCTTGTCGACTTAGAATATGCAGATGATATAGTCATATTTGGTGAAGATGCACACAGCATTCAAGGTCTCTTGAACACGTTGAGTAACAATGCAGGCATATTTGGGATGCGCTTCTCCCCTCCCAAATGCAAAATGTTACTCCAGGACTGGCCTGCTTCTCTTAAATTAATTACAGAGAGTGAAGTAATTGAATGCGTTGATCGCTTCACTTATCTCGGAGGTCTCATCACCCCTGATGGGTCGGTGTCTGATGAAATCTCAGCGCGGATCCAGAAAGCTCGATTGGCATTTGCTAATCTACGGCACTTGTGGCGCAGACGAGATATCCGTGTCTCAATGAAAGGCCGGGTGTACTGCGCAGCAATACGCGCCATCTTAACATATGGCTGCGAAACATAGGCCATGAAAACTCAAGATATGCGTCGTCTCCAGATATTTGACCATAGGAATCTTCGGAACATCGCTCGTATACCATGGAATAACCGGACTAGTAATAGTGAGGTTAGACAAAAGGCTCTTGGGAAACACGGTAAACCAGTCGAAGAGGTCATTAACTTTCATCGACTGAGATGGCTAGGACATGTGTTGCGCATGCCCGACCACCGTCTACCCTGTCGCGCCATGTTAGCTAGGGCTGAAGTAGGATGGAAGAAGGTTAGGGGCGGCCAAACTAAAACATGGCATCAGTCCATGAAGTCCTTGACTACTGGTCTAAGCCATGTAGGTAGATGTAGACTACCTGGTTGGGGTCCGCGTGATGATCGCAACAAATGGCTGGAGACACTAGGTGATATGGCTCATAATCGGTCACAGTGGCGCAAGTGTATTCACTCTTTAACCTCATCTAGATCTTGAATTCTATTGTTGTTTTCTGGACATCTTTACTTACTCTTCTCTCTTGTATTCTGTTTATACGTTTTCCTCAATATTCTCGTAGTGCTACTGTGGTATGGCAATTTGAACCTACGGGCGTTTGTGCCCGGCTTTACGTTGCTGCTGCTGATGATGATGGATTGCTTGCGTTTGGTCTATTTTGTTTAGGTGTGAGATGCGTGCACGAAGACGCTGATACTTATTGCGAAATTCGACACTCGCTTCCGGTACTTGACGGACAACTAGTGGCAACTCATGGAAAACATTATAACTTCTGGTCCAGCGTTCACTATTGCATAATATATCTAGAAATAAAAAATGCAACAAACTAAAGTACCGGAATGTAATAATGAGGATAAAAACGTGGACACGATGTGTCTACACGGAAGTCTGTATGCACAATAAAACCAACACGTGCAAGTAACAAGATGGAGATCGACGAAAAATCTGTGTTAGTCTTCCTTAAACTTTGCGGTAGTTACGTTCGCAAAGAAATCGTCAAGCCGATGACGCTCGTAGTCTTTAACAACCTATCTTTCTGCAAAAGGTGTCAGGCGCCTTAATATAACCTTAAGGCTTTCAGGAATCTAAATGGAATAGGACTTACATCATATCTGTAATATTTAGAAAGCATAAAAGTGCTTTGCATATGTTTTCTTTGTGTGTCATGGTCATTCCATCTCCAAATTTTCCAGACTGTCATTTCTATGGGGTCGTTTTTCCTCAAGTAACGCTTCAGTTGTCGATGAGAGTTTTCCATCCTGTTGTTGGTATTGTTACCCATTGATAGGGTGAATCTATTGTGAGAAGCAGCCCAGTATGACCGTGACCTCAACCAATATGAACGTATATATGCGCCAGCAGCCCGATCAATAAGGTCTATAATCCGGACGCAATGCCAAAATCCAGACAATAATTTAACATTAAGTAACATACGTGGCGTAACTACGCGTATGAGCCATTCGATACAACCATTTTTCGCCAAGTGGGTTTGAAAACTAAACGGTAGCTTTTGTCCATATAATGAACTAACTTTCTTCCGGAAGCTTTGGCATACGTGAAACAAGCATAGAATGATCGAGGCTCTTGGGAACTCTTCGTTCAGAGCACGAAGTTGTCCAGGTGCACAGTCAACAGTAAAAGTGGTTGTTTTTGATGTGTCACCCATTATATTTTTGAACGACTGAAGAATCTGCTTTAGGTCTGTTCGTTTTTCGGTTCGCGTCAATGCGAATAATACAGTTTGTCCTTTGCCAAAACCATCAGTTATTACAAAATGATACAAAGGCCACCTATAAGTTTTCATAAAAAATATTACATAAGACATACCCCATTTTATTGGTTTTATATGTGAAGTCTATACCAACAACCTCTGGGAACTTTCCATAAAGACTAACCATGTCGTTCCGTGCAAAGATGATTTTTGAAACATTACCACCACTGTCCCGAAGGACATCAACCTTTCAAATTGTACTTGAACGTCGTATAAGGTCATTAAGATTACCAATACCTGGACAATTTACACATACATAAATCTTACGTTCGTAGACCTCTGTCCTCATATTTCTGATATCACTGTAAAGGAGGACCTTGCCAAGTTCTGCATACGCCAGATCCATAACTTCGAGAGGATCCGTGTTCCTCTCGACAAAAAGTTGGATAACACTACGCTCAGTATCGCGCAATCAACGTCTCGAGAAATCTGTTGCCATAAAGGTGGTAGTGCATGGATGGTTATGTTCTGTCTGGAAGTGTGATATTTCATATCCAGCTGGAGAGTACCGCACTCTTATTTTTGACTGGCAACCTAAATACTTATACCTAACAGAACCTAAGTATCATAAGAGCAAACAAACTTGCCCCTTATTACGAAGTCCAGCACCCTGAGGAGGACGTGAGATACCGAACGTGCATCGGTATAGCGCATACTGGTACTTCATGTCACCGGACCTGTCTAAGTAACGACTTGAAGTGACAACATAGTAAGTATTCGACTCCTGAAATAGGTTACTTAATTTAAAAAACACTTACACTCATGAACTCCTCCAGTGCCTGATGAAACTGTATCCAAGTAGGAAAAGTTCGAGACAGCATAATTCGTTGGAAAAGTTCACCTACGTTGGACGATCCGCCTACAACAATACTAGAGCTAGCACTCGGCAAATTGTTTTCAGGCAACATCCAGCCAAATTATAACAATACTTAATGATGGGAGTCATTATAAACCAGTTGCATTTATACCATGCTTAGACGAAGCACTGTCAGGCACACTTAACATCAATTGATGTTGATTGGTTCTTGATCCAGTAAGCCAAAATACTAGGCAACATTTGGCATTGTGCATATAAAGGTAAATTCAAAAATCTGAGGTTCAGCAAGGCTGCATTTAGAGATGACATTTATAAATTACATAACTGATTATCTGGATGTCACCAAACAGACATTTCATTCCATTGTTTGATAAAGCTATGTACTGTCTAAAAAATATTAATGCTAGCACACAGCTGTATGAAAAGGACATGTCAAACAGTGTGAATGTATTCAAATGCAGCAATATACATTACTTATAGTAGTTATGAAGAAATGACTTTTCAAACCGTCCAAAAGTATCCAAGTGTCATACTATCGGTTTAACAGACAAGAATTAAAGGCAAATCAAATTTTAATCTATTCACATGTACCAAACCCAAACAACAAACTGTGTATACATAAAGGCGAGCTCAGTGTAAATCAAGGCGAACAAAGTGTGAATTATCGCTAATTTGCCTTTAGATAGACTATTTAGGCTGACTTTATAGACAGTGACGCATCAAAGTATGCCCAGGTCACGACCCTGAAATGTACTGTTGTCAAACCACACAAATTATGGGAGGTTAATTAGTAAATAAATACACATGTCTATTTATTTACACCAGACAGGCGTAAAATGTTACATTGTCGTATTTATTTACACTTTGTTCACCATTGAAATTGGCCTTTATTTACACTTTACTGGTTGTTTGGGTAGTGTTTTGTTAACAAGGTTTGACACCGAGTGGCATATTCCTTGAATTTGCCTCCAACTACCTAAAAAAACCAACCAATAGGAATCAAAATAGAATCGGAGCGCAATTTTCGACGGTTACTGTCTTTAGTTATTTTGACCCTAACCTGGAACCCTCAAGTCCAAAAAAAGAGAAGCAGACCAAATAATACACTGCGACGGTAATTGGAGGCAGATTTCGTAAGAAAAAACACCACTTAAAAATAGCTGGAAAGGAGATCCAGATACATGTTTGGTTAGGAAATGCTTGTTAGCCGCCTATGCTCATTTACGGATAACATGCATCGGTATAATTTTTCCCTCCGTTGAAGCCACTAAATGTAATGCTTTGGTGGAAATTCAAGAATATATAGCATCTAATAACCTGGCTTCGATGAAGATTGAAAAAACAAGTGTAATTAGGATGAACTTGTATATTCCCGTGAACTTATTATAGACTAAAGCTGGTCAGTCTTTGTCGCTATATGTGCATCCTGAGCGGATTGCCTCGATACAGAGGTTATTCACAAGTATTATCTAAGTTGGGTTGTGACTGGCAAGTGAAATCCAGGATCCGTGTTTCGTTCTATTTGGGACTTATAGGCTGGATGAACCTGTATCCTAATGTTGATGTTCAAAGTGGGACTCGAAATCAGTCCGTTTCGCATAAAATGCCATCGCGTCCACCACTAGACTACTGAGTCCAGACAGTCACACTTGTGCAACGGTACATTGGTATCAGGATAAACTTGTATGTCCCCGTTGATTCGTTATAAACTGAAGCTAGTCAGTCCCAAGTAGGACAAAAACGCAGGTCCTGGATTCCAGTTGACAATCACAATCCAACTTAAATACGTGTAATTGTTGCTGCAAAAGATTGAAACCTGACCAAGTATCAAAATTTTTGAATTTCTACCGTCGAACTTTATTCAAAATCAATAATTAACAGCTGTCCAGTGCTCCCTGGTTTTCAATAGTACCCTGCCAACATCAATCTGTGATATATTCAATCAAATAAAATAACCATCCCAATTGAATAATTAACTTTGTGAAATACTTTAACTGAATAAGATTTACGATAATAACTGGACGGAACTACCTAGCATATGAGTGCATTGTGGCAAATAAACCGTTGAAAATAACTGATTTGCAGCCACTGCTATATAATAGTGAGTGACAATTTTAAAAACAAAATACGACTTATGCGAGGGAAGAACTCATCATGAATTAATTGGAATAGCTGTCAAAGAACTCTAAAAGCCTTAAAACCACTGAAAAAACTGCATCCAGCCACTGTACCGTAGAAACTTCACACGCTTTTACACAACGCTATACAACAGGTCAGATCCTTATCTTCCAATTTATAGAATCAAAGCCAAGCGAGCTTCCTGAATCCGAGCTGAGATTTCCCAAAATATCGACTCACCAGGGCTGGATGGTAAGGCTGTCGAGATAGGCGAAGTGGTCAGCACGCTCAAACACTTCACTCCCTATAACCAATCTAGATATTGTGCACCAGGCCTGAAGTAACATTTTGACTTTGGCGGGAAATAAGCGAGTTCCAAATGTGCCTGCAATGTTCCTTAGGGTGTTAAGTAAACTTCACGTATTGTCAGCGTCCTCACCAAACATGTGGAGAATGTCAACCCATTCCTTTCCAAAATAGTCTCGTTAGCAGACGACTTTCTAATACCAATTTCCTTGATGAGTCGAAACAGTCAAACAGTACTTCTTGTTACATCAGTTGTCTCCATCATTTTGCCTATGCAGCCAATTACTGCTCACAATCGGTGAAAAAACATTTTGTCAGTTTACGTTTAAGTTGTCGCTGCTCATCATTTTTACAGCCTACATCGATTGGTATTCCTTAACCTTTTGATTTAGGTCGTATGCAGGTATGGTTTTGGCATCCACAGCTGCTTTAAAATTATACAAAGCTTCTTCGTAATGAACCTGCTGAACCCGATCGAAAATGCGCCTAGTTACTCCTTAGTTTAATTCATTCCTGGCCTTTATGTTCTCAAACTGATATCCCAGGGGTCTTCTTGCTGTGACTTTTCAGAGTCCAAAAACGCATGCGGCCAGAGGGTAGGTATATGCTTCCGCTATAGTGTTTCTATAATGATGACTGGTGTCGACATATCCTTTTTATGTCAACTATTGTGATGCCGTTGGTCGCAATGTTACACAGTATGTTTTTCTATGCCTGAAGTTTGTGCCTACAGAAAGTGGTAAGAGAGCATCGTTCAATCTTTTCGAGCTAGGTAAAAACAGAAACGACAAAAAGACATCAATGTATCCCTTTCTTTCGTACTATACTATTTAGACAGACAGCACTTAAACGACTGTCTACAGTTCTCCACTCAGAGTCCGTTTTCTGCTCAAAAATTAGTGCTATACCTACACCAGCAAGGCCACGAGAACATGTTGAAGAGTGTGGGGATAGAGCCCCACTGTATTGACTAGGTGAAACCGAGTTAGTAACCAAGCCAAGATCCTGTATGTGCGCTCCATAGACGTAGCAGACATAAATGGGAAGGCTCAAGCGCTTTAGCTAGGAACGTTGACACAATGTTCGAACACCAAAAGCCCCAATATAGAGCTTGGAGGGCCGTTCCAGGAAACCTGAGAAAGCACTTCGTGAACTCGAACCACTGCACTAGTGGTACGTGGTAACAAAGTGGAAGAAGAAGAATATAAGGAATGTGAACAGAGCGACCTCGAGTGCTATTGGATATGAGGGAGGTTATCGCTTCCTGGTTGCCCATAGTATGAAAAGATCCTTCATAGTACACCTAAAGAAACCGGATCAGAGGCGATATTGTCGACCCGAGAGCGTGCTCAAGATGGAACTACATTAGGTCAGACACACGACACTTTTACATGTGGTTCCTGATAAGTTAGCTACGTGTTAGGAAAGACCAGCGATAGAGATCAGTAGAATAAGACAAGGTGTGCGTTTCTAGGGCCATTCTCACTAACTCTACCCTTTCATAGTGGCAGAGCAGCACCACTATAGTGTTGGTTGACTGAGGGAAACATCTTACTGGTATTACACTTCGGCAAAGTTAGCAGTAGGACTTGGCCTTCGGACCTTAGGTTTGCTGCTTTTAGACTTATATCCCTTTAAACGACCTGTCTGGCACGCTAGGACCTTAACGAGTGATAGCCAAGTTGGTCGATTGCGATAAGTAAACCCGATCATTACACCAGGATAGTAGCAACGGTTGGAATATGAAAGTAAGCTGTGATTTATTTCTATCACTTACTTTCTCGAAGCGAAAACCAGTAAGAAACAAATTTTGAGTTAACAAGTAAAAGTTACACGAAATGTGTTGCGCGCACGTCAACCAGCCTTAAACGAATAAATTTTAAATCTTCGATTACCTTCTAATTTTAATTTTCAAGTACTACATGTGACTAAGGATAACGAAGCAAGATAAACCCACCTTGCTCTCCTCAAATACTTGCTCTTGAAAGAAGTATAGATGACATATATATATCATAGATGGTATTGAACTGGAGGCTCAAAATTACCCATGACAAGTGAAGTAAAATGATGGAAAACAAAAATTGACATTATCTCAGCACCGTAACAAACATTTTACTACTACTACAACAACAACAACAAAGAAACATTCTGATCAGTTTTGAACAGAATAAAAAGTTTAGGCAGTACAAGAAAGATTTGTACAGATGTTTATATACTTAATTTTGTTGGAAAATCGTCTTGTGAATAACTTTGTTTAATGTAAAATAAATAAATAAAATATATTTCGATGTTTACAAAGTTTACAATTCATCAGTTGACAGTTAAATCAAGTGGAAATGCTTACGAAGCAAAATGCTAGCCAGGATAGTAACAATTACAACTCAGTGAGTAGTGGTGATTGGGGTGGTAATTAGTATGGTAAATGAAAATAGGTTACATATTAAAAGGTATAGTAATGTCAGTAAATTAAAGCCAAGAACTTCGAAATGAAATGAAAGTAGGAATACTTATTTGTATCTGACATGGCACGGTATGGAAAATAATAACAAGTTATTTCGAAGTTTAAGGTAAATAAAGTGTACTTCAACTATGGACTTTTGCTGGCTGTAAAAGTGATATTATTCAAGTTTTTCGTTTGCTTGATCACAATCTTTAGCTCCTTCATTTGGTTTATCTGTGCTCAATTCCAAGCTGCCTCTTAAAAGAATACAAGCAATATTATCCAAATGATCCATTACACCTCTTTGAAGCCACTTCGGTATAGTAACGCGGGCCTTTCGGAACCCAATGCTTTCTAGAAGACGATCAAATGCGGGTACTCCAATATTAGTGGCTAGAAGCCAACGACATTCAGGACTTAATGACCAATGTATTATATCATACACACGAGCATCCTGTACCATAGGTGAACTAGTTGTTGAGAGAGCACGAAGTCGACTTGCAATATCTTCCGATAAGACATTCGTCGTTAGCGGAGAATTCACACGACTATAACATATATCACTCCCATTGTGGTTTGCCCCGCTTGAAACTTAAATGAGAAATGAGAGAAAAACACTACATACATTGTGTCAATGAGAAAAAAGGTTTAGTTATTGAAAAGATTACTCTATCCGAATGTTACAGAGCATTTATGAATTCCATGGTGGTTCCCATTACGAACTAATGTGAATGATTGTTGCGAAAAAGACATTGTAGTATATGTCATATTATGAAGCAAATAAGTATGATTCTTCACACTTATTGAAAACTTATTTGTGAGAGAAGCATCAGTATTTTCAGACTTGAAACATACTTTGTCTATAAGTGCAGAACTAACAGATACACTGTTTATTGTTCATGATTGTATTAGACAGTCCAACGTTAAATTATATTATCTGTGTGAAGGCTTAGATGATGCAGAGTCTGTGCATCTTAATCACTCAAATCTATCTCGAACAGGTAATGTATCTAGGGCGACGTTCGTGGCTGTCAGACTTTCGAACGGCTGTATGCCAGGTTTTAGGGAAAGTGAATTTCTATAACACCCTGGATTTGTCAGAAATACGAAGTCGTGTCAGCACAAATGGATGAAAATTATTGAGAAACACAATATCTATTGTAATCCATCAGATGATATGATTATAAGAAAACACCTTAATGATGGTGTTCGATCGAGAATGTTGTCGTTCTAATGTTGATGTAATATAAGGAACTGATGAAATAGATTTCCTCCCTGCTTTATATTAAGTTCACTGTTTTCTGCTTTTATTTATACGATGAATACGAGTGCTGCATTCCGAAATAATGTAACTTACGATTAAATTAAGATTGATTACTTGACTAGGGAATTAATATGAAAAGAAGCTAAAAGTATGCTTCACTAATTTTCCGGACGTGAATTTCAGTAGGCAAGTGAGACGTTAAATGTTATTGAGATTGTGGCAATATTCCCGTTCATTTAATCATTCAGTCCTTATATCCGATGAAGTGTTTATTGTGCTCTCTATCAAAAAATCAGCTGCCGATACGTGCGGCCTGCTTGAAATCCTGGGCTACCTTTTTTTTTACCAACATCTCAACAAGTTATCTTTCCGTTTTCTGTTTTGCTTTAATTGCCCAATCATGTCCTAAAATCGCAATGTGTACTCACGCGCATTTATAAAAAGTTTACGACCTATCATGTGCAATTCAGTTAGATCTAAACGTAAACATCATGGTGGCTGGCAGCATGCGTTAAAAAAGAATTAATGTCCATCAAATGTTTATCTTCTGGCAGAACGTGACGCTGCTATATCAGGATTCAAGCACGTAAAGAGAAGTATAAATGCTCAACTATTCCATATTTAGCATATGTTCTATGTGATGAAAAGTTTGTAAGAACCGATCTAATCAGAAATCTGTGCTCTTAAAAATACAGATTGTTATGAAATGCAAAGACTCCTATTCCTTATGTTACTGTTATTTGTTGTTGTTGTTGTTGTTATTGTTGCTGTTGTTGTTGTTGTTGTTAACAATATAAAATATGTATCTTTTATTTTCAGATGTTGACACGGTTAAAAAAGTAATTTGTTGAGACATTGTATGCTGAAAATTCATATTGTACTAAAAATACTATTGAATAAAGTCATTATTATTATTAATTAATTAATTAATTAATTAATTAAAAATCATCTGGGTGTAGATTACATGTCTATACGCAAGTAATAGTTAAGAGGGATGCAGAGTAGTCATAACATCAAGTGCCTTATTCAATTATATTTAGGATAATATGCTTGGTGGAGATCCAAATAGGATTTTATCCTTTCAATTTAAAATTTTTAAAAATCGCTAAGAAAAGTTACGCTAGTTACATATTTAAATAAACTGCGATGTCTACTTTCATGATTATAGACACCAGATTATAGGCGAATGAACAGAGTATGTGTATGTGTGAATCTCAATTTGTGGCTGCTTGTGGTAGTAATAATATAGTATATAAATTAGTGCTTGACTGATCTGGTTCTTGATCGTCCAATCGGATTACCGAATAGGAATACACAAGCAAGGTTAGGATTAGCTGTTACATTGCGTAGTAACGTGAGAAAGTAGTCTAAGTAGTCTGCCACTCCGATCGTTTACAAATAGTAACGTAACTCGTAATATTCGTCTAGCTATTCTTCAACAACAACCATTTGTTATTTCAATCTTTTCAGCTCAGCAATCTTGACTTGATGATAATGTTGTCTTACGTTCTAGTTACTACATTTAGCCAACTCAAACGCAGTCGATATACTGAAGAACTCGAGAAATAAAATGAATTAATATCCTGTTTTATTCGAAACACTATTATGTTCACAATTTCATTAATCACGATCCTTAGTAATGAGATGATGAAAAGTAACTGTAGCTCAGGAGGTTTCTGGAAAGGTATAATCTGAGTTAATAAATCTACTGCTATAATCCGGAAAGGCAATAAAGGTTTCTATGACCAAACCACCCAGCTCAGAGAACACGGAATCTCCAAAAATGTTTGATAGTGAAAACTAATAGCAAATGTATTAAGTGAGATCCATATGTTGACTGATAAATTACATAGTAACACAATTATTACCTTTGAACATAAAAACAAACATTACTACAGGTTTCTCATAACTTATATAAAGAACAGCTGTATATAATGTAAAACTTACCTTCGTAATCATTCAACCGTTCATCCAAGTATGAACTTATCAGACTCGGTAACCAAGGTACATCGATAAGTCCAAGTTGAATAAAGCCATGAAAATCAGTTTGAAAACTGACTTTTACAGATGGTGTGAAACTGGAAGTTATGCTCGCTTCTCCTGAATTATCTTTTTTAGACAATGGTTTATTTCGAAGCAAAGATCGCCCTTGAGAACGACGTTCTGGTGACCCTTTCTGATTTGCATCTTTAGATGGAACAATACCGTTAGATGTACATTCCCCACTAACCGAGGATATCGATATAACAGATGGAAGACTAGATAAAGTAGGTTGACACATTGTTTGACGTTGATCAGTAGTGATACGTAAGGAAAGAGAAGGCAAAATAAATAATAATTCTCCTTCACTTGGTGGCTTCAATGGATTGGAACGAAGGGATGTATTTGATCGTTCTTCTCTTGATACATCTTTGTTGTTAGTTGATAATTCATTAGTCTTACTAGTAAAGCGATTATAATTACCGGAACCTGTAAAGTTACTATCGTCTTCATTCACTGGAACGAGCTTATCATGGGTAGGTTTTGAGGAATTTAGTACATTAAATACAGGTAACGAAGTTTCTTGGCTGTTAATATGTGTAAAGCATACAGGGAATTGCGCCACTTGCAATACAAAACACACAGTAATGAAGAGCAATAGAATAAATAAACATCAAGAAAAACAATAGTTAGTTGTAATCATAAAGTTGATATAAAAATAACTTTACTCAGTAAATGATAAATTAGGGTTAAATGACTTGTAGAAATTTGAAATTAACTATTATCATAAAACAGTATCAATTGTAGTATCAGTATAAATCGCTACAAAGCGAAAGGAAGCTGTATCATTCTAAAGTTTGGGACACCTCGTAACAGTAAAAATCTACACGAGACAACTGAGTCATAAGTATGATCCCATATATAGATACGTTGTAATTTCCTTTTACTACGATACGTTGTCTGTAAACTATTTGCAATGTTGAATGCATAAATAAATTCATAAAAATACAACACAAATAATTTCACTTACACTGTATTATGGAATTGATGCCTGATGGATTACTATGCCGAACAAAATTGACAACTATGGATATTGATAAAAAAAAGAGGACAAAAACGAACAATCATATCTAGACACAAAAAGGTTACACACTTATCAAAAATAGAATTACACGACCACAAGACAATACTTTTGTTTATGTACGAGACTATTCAGTAATATGTATCTATGTCATAAAGTCGGTTCCGAGGGAAACAGTAAGTCTATATCACTGATGAGTCCTATATTAGGGCTAGAATATATATGAAAACATATATATATGTATGAATATACTATATGTACGTACCTGTACTATCTGCACCACGAAAACAAAATTCTAACCATTCTTCTGTGCTTGCCATTGGTAAATCCCGTAAATTCTGTGATTTCCCACGCCTAACACGAAGTACGTAAGCCATTTGTGGTTGAAATTCTGGTGGTGAGCCTAATTCAAAACTTAAAACTTGTCGTACATTTATCCATCCATCTTGTTCACTTCTATCAAAATTGACTCCTTCAATAAAAGTGGGAATTTCTCGCTGAGCTTCAGTTTCAAAACTAAATTACGCAAAGTAGAAACGAAGAAACTTTACTGATAAGTGATATACTGCATAATAATTTTTGATAATACACTATGTTAAAAGTGTTCAGGTAGAAAATTTCCACCAAATATCAAAATAGAAACTACTAGTTAACTAACCGCCTACATAACTTAGTCGCTATTTATTTATTTATTTAAACACCAAATTTAATGCAAAACGGCACATAAGTACAAAGGTAATATTGTGAAGAAAATAGAGGAGGAAGGCAATTAAGAGAAAAACGTAAAATTTGACAGAAAAACAACAGAACTACAACGCAGGAGATACAGTTCGGACAGGAATACAAACAAGATCTCATTCCTCTTAAGAGAAATCATCACACTTATAAGAAAATTCTGATAGGAAACGGTAGCAGGGTCACCACTGGCTACTATTCTAGGTCAGGTCTGATATGGTCTCGAGTCAATGAGTTGCACCAAATCTAGAACTCCAACAAGGAAGTCGGGGTGGATCGACAAAGGACAGTCCTACACAGTGTTTTCATTCCACGACGTCAATGTCATAAACTGACCACCTCTTCGCTTTTCCAACCAGTTCCAGAGTGGGCAAATAATGCACGATACGGAAGCCTCCAGGGTAATATTCACAAGACATGGCAAAGCCACTGAAGCCAGCGTTTCAAGATGGTGATACCATCCGAGCTTTCATCACTACACTTGGTAACATGATGCAGATGATTTTTACGATAAGTTGTAATGTAACTTATCAACCGACTAAATTCATAACTGAGGCTTTGAGTAACATGCATTTATTAATGTGGAGGCTGGTATACTACTTAACGATCCGAAAAAAACAAGTAAAGCGAGTTCCAAACATGTAACCCAGTGAAAGGAAAACTAATATTCCGATCGCTTCCTAATTTATAAACAGTATTATTCTAATTCCTATCCATCATTTTCCCAAATTTGTTTAAATTAAATTAATTTAAATGAAATAATAAAATAAATTGGGATCAAATAAACACATAGTTTCTATTGCTTATATTAAACCATATTCTAAAAAACTTCCAATTTAAACATATATATTTGTAGAGGAAGTACGTAGCATAGAAACTAACCAGACTATTGGATGCTGGATATTGAATACAGCCCAGTCAGGTGCTGATCGAAAACTTCCAGCAAAACACGATATCCCTAATGAATTTCCCGATAGCTGGAAAGAGCCACTAAGCACTGGATTATTGTGTAGATCCGATCGCATTTCAATAGATAATGATTTCCCTTTCATACTAGATATTCTTAACTGTTCTTGAATAAGCAATGTGATAGCTTGATACATTATTTTTTGCCAATGACGTTGTAAAAGTTGATCGACTTCGTAATCACTAAAAGTATCAGACCTCAAGTCAGATTTATATTTAGTCAGACGCGATGGATAAATACTGCCTCTATGATGTGAAGATCGACGTTGACCACCATTCAGTGGAAACATACTAAAACGACCAACTTGTCCAATTAATGACAAACGACCTTCTCGAACTTGTTCTTGAAAATAGTCGCGAACTTTATGAATAGATCTGATGAGATCTGGAGTAGTACTACGTACAATTGCTGCCTATAAAAATACCGATGAAAACAAAAAGGCAACTTCAAAAATTTTGTAAATTAACCGAATACTAATCAAACAACAAGCATTTATTTTAACATATGGATGAAGTTTTACAGAAGTAATAAAAAAAGGAAATAAGTAAATTAGAAAATAAAGCTAGAACAGTGTGGATATCCCTTCTATGATTCATAATCGATTCTGGACCAGATACTAGTAGATTTAGATTATTAGTGCAGTACTTTGAGTTAATACAATTTTGAAAGTTCAACAATATATCCGCTTCAATAAAATGAGAATATTTAGCAAATGAAATTTTATCGATCTTACGAATAAACAATCCACGAAATAACAATAGTAAATAGTATCAATCTATCTTTATTAATTAACAGTATTCCTGCACCTAAATATAAGGAAGCTTACATAATGTTACGCCTGATCATGAATCATCAACATGCTGATAACGATAATCAACGATTCTTCTATATCTAACACTTCAAAAGGATGATAGTCGTGCAATATCCGAAAATGATTGAAGTTAATCGATGTCAACTGAGCGATCTGAAAACAGTAAATCTGATCCCTAGTGGTGTCGAAGATGGTAACTGAAGAGGATTTATATATTGTCTATTGCTTTCTCTTATGTGTTCACTGGTCGTCCAAGGTTAGTCCATAGTGTAGATCAACATTATCCACAATTGCCCTCACTATAAAATGTAAAAGTTTTACACTTAAAGTACAGAAACTACTCGTTCAGAAAATAAACATAACGGTCGCTTTACTGGTGGAAAATAATAATTTTCGGCATGGCAGCTGAAATGATATCATCACTCTAGCTTCAATTCACAATACAATAAACCCTTGTTTCCTAGGTTTGCTTTGGATTTTTTAGAAATTTGTAGTTTTCCACCAAATCATGACTTTTAATGATTGATTCGAATAATGATTAAAGTTGAATTGAGGCTGAAAATGGAAACCAGAAGGTGCAATTCGTCCTGCCCGAGACTTCTTAGTTGGATACATATGCTATATCCCAGTGTTGATGTTTACTATAGATCAGTCCATTTGTATCAAGCGGCACCGAGTTCTCTACTGAGCTGTTGAGTTCAGACAGCCACAATTATGTAATCGTAATGTGTTCGTATCTTCACGTTGTTGCGGCTAAGAACCGATATTAACAAGTTTCAGTTACTTATATGCATTTAACTATAGCGTAAGTTCACAGGTATGATTAAAGTTAGATTGTGGCTGGCAAGTGAGATCCAGGAAGCGTTTCTTGTCTCATTTATGACTCGTCAGTGACAATATGTCATTAATAAAACTTGTAAATTTACGTTGCATTGAGCGAGGTAACGACCTCAGCATGGAAAACAATAGAGACTGATGAATTTCAGTTATTAATAACATTAGTTAGAAGATACAAACACAGTGAGGTATTGATTTAAATAGTTGAAATATTATGTCGATGAAGTGTATTAGCAATCAGAAAAAATCCATGGAACAGTTGGAATCTATTGAAATTACCTGTGCTTGATCCCAATTGATTTCTCCAGAAATTCGAATGAATACAGGTGGTAAACCAACGACGACATCTGTTTCACTATTGGTTACAAAAGGTGAATATAGATCGCGTTGTTTCGTTGAGACTATTTTAGAATGTTTAATTGAATCTAACAATTGTTGGATGACATCCTTTAAACGCCATTCATCATAAAGTGTTACATTTAAAGAATTAACTCTGAATAACAGAATATTAGTATTCATATATTCCATGCGTATTTGGAAACCCCCAACCTGGATCGCTAAACAATGTTGAGGGTCGCGTAAAGGATCATTGTCTAAAAGAACTAAAATTGAAATATATAAAAAAGAATGATTTATTGCCATTCTACTTTTCTTTCGGTGAGGATCTCGGTAAAGGAATGCTAAAGTTAACTGGAAATAAGTCATGAAAATTGCTCGCCGAACTACCGACTCCGATCATTTTGTTATTTTCACGTAAAAACTATTATTACGCACGCTGTGATCAAAAAATGCTGATTGCAATTAAGAATGTAGGGTATTTCATTTTAAGAGCAAGACACAAAAGCTCGTCAATTTACTACCTCCATAAATGGAGGTTTAAATTTTGTGATTTAGATTAAGGATAACGTAAAATCAGGAAATGGCTGCAACGTTATTGTGCACAACCACAACCGCGTCAGAGACCGATGTCATTTATCTGGAACATTCGGGAAAGGCAAATATGGTGGGAAAATATTATAGCCTACGTGTGTTATGTTGGGCGATCAAAGAAGAGTAACAAACTACCGGAACTATGTTTTAGAATACTACTTAAATTATTTTAGTTGTGGGCAATGTAAACATTTCATTTCTACCATTGTTACGTTCCTCTTACCCTATCCTCCCGTTTAGTATATTTACTCTTAGTATACTGTTACTATGATCTACAGTTAATTGGTTGTGTACAGGTTGTCTCTATTCACTAACACTATCTCCTTTGTTATGCATTAATGTTAGATTCATGATTGGTTTTCTGAGGTCTAGTTATCTGTATATATAAAGGAATGTGTGGAATATATTCTGATTCTGTCTGGTTGGTCTATCGTCTTATTCTTCTATCTCTGGCTTGGGACCGAGTGGACATAGGGCAGACACGCATTTATCGACTAGGCACATCCAATTAGCATTCGATAAACCAACTAATTTTTTGCGTCATAACAACGTGGCAGCAACCAATACATGGTGGACATCAGAAAGTGGAACATTATTACATTTAAAGTTATTAACTAGTCTATTCATAAGTTCTTAAAAAATTATGATGATTGGTCCACTAACTGCTTAACTAAATAACATTCAAAAAAGTAAATAAGAACATAGCAAAAGACTTACCTTGAGTTATTAAGTCAACTAAGCCGAATTCACCACCAACTCCACCTCCTTCACTAATAAACTGACTACTGGCTAAGCCAGCAGTTAATAAAGTATTTTTACGACCTGACGAATTCATTGAGACATGGCCTTCACAAAATGACTGATCTACAATAAGTCTGAAAACAGCAATATGGAGAGTTAAAGACGAATAACTGATCGTAAATAAAAAATCATACAAACGACCAACATAAAGTGACCATAGTATACAGCCATTGAAACTTCCTAGATTCTCATAATTCAACGTATATATATATATATGGTCGGAAGGAAACCTTTGACCTAGGATTCGTGCTATTTAGCACTTATTAGCAAGGAGTACCTGTAATCATTGAGGAACTTGTTCTCCTCTGTGGATTTGATTCCGGGTCATCTAATTTCATAGTATGCGACCGTTACCAGTGAACCATTCAGGCCTCGATGGACCTCCTGTAGGACTGTGATATATATGTTGGATCGAATCCACAGGTCATCACAAGTTCCTTAGGGATTGCAGGTACGCCTTGATGACAGGTGCCAAATAACACGAATCCTAGGTCAACGGTTTCCTGGCGACCACTCTTAAACCACCTTCTATCTCTGCATAATGCCAGTGATGTCGAGTCACTTAGGCAAGTAACCACATTACAACATGATCGATATTATTCGATTAGCGCTATAAAGGAATTAAAGAACATCTAATTGATCCTTAAACAGTGACCAACCAACGAATATATATATATACATATACACGCTCGAACAGAAGTTTGGGCTCTCAATTCAGTAGTCCGATAAAATACTGCTTATCGGACGAAATGTCTATCATAATAATTCTCCAGTTCATATGGAGAAAAATCACATCATACACAACTCTATCAGGAAGACTTAAATACATGTTACTGTTGTAAAAGACGAGCTAGGATGGGAAACATTTCAAAAGACTATTTTATATATATCTTGACTGTATACATTAAAACCTGGCTAAGTAAAGGTCAACTACGGCAAGTAAACAGCTCTGTACTTGCACATTTGGTTGATACTGTACATCAAGTAGACATCAAGAGAGCTTTCAAAATCATCTATCGAGTCCCACCCAATCTGCCGTATGGTTTACGCATACGTTTTCTACATATAGCGGAAGCCATCGGTATCCACATTCCCAAACTGGACCTGTGTGTACATAAGAAATTTGTACAGCCTTATTTCCTTGTCTTGGCCATCATAATAGCCAATGCTCAGATGGTTTACGAATAACATATTACACTCAATTCCCTCTTATTATTATTATTATTATTATTATTATTATTATTATTATTAGCTTTATTATTACTACCACGTTATACAAGTCATAATTTCAAAAATTTGTCACCTCTTAGTTGTAACTTAACTCTTACGTAACTGTCTCGACCATCAGATTTCTTATAGTTACTTTATCGGTTGCTTCTGAATAGATATTATGTAATCAACGGTATGCCAACCCATTCACTGATTATTTGCACACTTTATTCACCTTCATGTCTTAACTGCTTTGTTAATTAGTTGTAATTATTTTACAAACACCTTTGAACCTGTAAAATTATTATGCAATACACCACCAATTATTTGGCAATGATATTAAACATCTTGTTACTATTACTTTCCCATTCTCCTCGTCATAACCTCTCACTTGACCTACAGACTGTTATTATGTCACTCTCTGTTCATGTTTCCACCACCTCATTCTATTACTATTAATGTCATTAATATGTATCGGTGTTATTATTCTAATTAGTGTTGGGCAGTCCGAGTTTGTATGATTATTTTTTAAAGAAATATAAAACAATCTTGTATTGTGAACTTATTAGTTCACTATAGCGACCTTCCTCTATTAGTAAGGGACAGACATGTAGGCGTTAGAATACAAAGTAACAGTAACTGTTATCATAAGGCGAGGTCCGTTACGACGATAAAAGCTGCTATGACTGATGCATACGAGGTTACAATAACAGATGCCTATGAGTGCCTAGTCGGTCCCTGTATGTCTGCCTGATGCTTATTCAATAGTAGGATAGAAAAAGAAGAATACAAGCCGACAAACCAACCAAACAGATTGAATTATATTTCAAGTATTCTTTCATGTATGCCCAGACCAGACCTACAGTCAGCAAATTAGGAATTTAACATCAACGAAAAACGACTGCTATGACAACAGACAAATAGGGGCCAACTAAGCGTTCTCATTAGCGTTTTTTACTGTAACCTCCTACGCACATGGACATACTCATTAATTAGTCGACGCATCAGTCATAGCCATCACTACAGTTGGCAACAAGGGAGGGAAATCAAAACAAAGCCGATACAGGAAAATTAAGGTCACCTGGTCATCTGTCCAGAAGTCACGTCTTATCAAGGGTCAATTAGCATCTCGAGTTCTCACCAGTGACCTTGCATTACATTGGCTGTTTGTTGAGTCAGTATATGCAGTAAATCAGTATGCAGCAATTAGCGAACACGAAAGCTTATTGGTGTATGAGTCTGTTGTTGCTAACCTGGGCTTAGTTGTGATACTGTCAGAGCGATATTATGACCAAGTGAGCAGCGTCTGCCTGCAGATGGGTATTAGTTAGCAGTGGGATCCGAGACTCCCATCTTATTCTTCTTGGGACTCATCTCAGTGCTAACAACATTTAGCTAGTAAGTTGGGAGTACTGGATTTCATTTCTACCTACAAACCAACTTTACTATAACCTAGAGGCATTATGATCAGGATGAACATATATCAATATAAACAAATTCTTAATACAGACAATGGGTGTATGAAAACCTTCACAAATAAGGTTGATGAATTCTCAAAATTATCATTAAGTAGTTCGAAAATTAGAATAAAGAGAAAAACCAAATGACCTACCGTGTCAGGCCCATAGCACTACCCATGTATAAGTTTAAATCAAATTTCTTTAACTGTACACAGAAAATAGTTAATGCATTCCAAGATGCTACACGCAAACTGGTATTACGACTACTACTAGCTCCACGTTCACCTACAACAAGCGTAGTTGATTTTGACGTATCTGGTGGAGGTCTAATTCTAAGTGCTTTAGGCTCTTGGTTATTTTCATCATTTATCGGATTGGTTGTTGAAGTGCGTGAGGTATTTGACTTTTTGTGATTAGGAATTTCTTTCACATCGGGAGGTTTGGATGTCAAGTATTTTTTAGTTCTATCTAACAAGTGTTGAGTTTCTATAAAAAGAATAGATTTTATTAGAATAATGATACTAATAATCAATGAAATCAAGAACCTCGGTAAGCAAGGTTTAAGAATAAAAGTAACTTATTGTATTTTGAAGCATCTCATCGACTGTAAGCGGCCTATAGTCGAAGTAATTAACAGAGTTTAATATACCTCAATAAATGAAGTCAAGTTCCGCATTGTACAAAAAATCAAAAGGGCAGCAAAAATTGCTTTTACTCCGCTTGCAGAGGTTATTGCTATTAGGGGTTTCGACTTGATCCTCGTACACAAGAAATCGTGGTAAGTTCATCATCATCATAATGAAATATTTATGAGGTAACAAATTTACCCAACGATGGGATCTCTTCTCAGCAAATCCATTATCAAGCTGAACAATAGTATGTACATATATGATAAATGACAGATGACTACGGCTACTTAATTGTGTACAACCTGCCCCCATTCACTGCCACTATTTTCTTTATTCTGTATCAATGTTAGATTTGCGATTGGTTTACCGTGTGGTCTGGTTTTATGTATATATAAAGGCATGATTAAAATATAATATGATCTCGGATCTCGATCTCGCTCTTTCCGTCTTCCGGTTCCCAATCCTGGTTCTCGTATTGTCGGCCTGGGGGTGAGGGGGTTGAGGTCAGTCGCGCATTATCAGCTAGGCACACTTCATTGGCGTTCGCTACACCCACCCAAAACTCTCTCTTTCTTCACGCCGTAGTACATAACATTTAACCACATCTGAAATTATCGCGCGGTGACAAGTTTGGTATGCCATATATATGAATGCTTGGCCACTTACTTTGTAACTGATTGCTAGTCCACCCTATACACGTATTCTTGAACTCTGAACAAAAAAGTAGAGTGGAGAGGATAGAAGAACCTTTACTGTCGAGGTCACCTAATGTATAATAAACGAGGATGCTTTTAATTTTATACGAGACTTTCGAGTCCTAGGAGCTTTAAAACCGTCATATACACATACATTCAACAAGTAAAAAAGGCTTTTACGCCGACATAAATCAAATTAGTAAGCTGTTAGTGAGAATCATTTATCACTGAGATCTAAGTAGATCTAACTGGTGAGTGTTAAATTAGTAAAACCCGCAATAACTGTCGATATAACCGTAGTTACTAACTATTTATTATGCATCAAAGTCAGATAAGTCAATATCGTCTAAGCCGTTAATTTTCTCTTAAAAATGATGCATCATTAAAGAGAAGATGGATATGTACAAGGTAATAGCGGAACAATACAATACAAAACAGAATGTACATATAGACAAACCAGTAGTGAAGTTCATGGCTCCATTTTGTAATCGAAGATCAAGACTTTCAAAATCATCCTGCTCTTTTCCCAAGTTGTCGTCACATACTGTACCTTTCGACTTTGTGTTTGACGGTTGTTGTTGTTTTGGGTTAGCCTCTGCCATTTCATCTTGATCACACGACTGAGTTGAAATATTAACTGAAACGGAAATTATCCAGTAATGAAACGCTATTGTAATTCGTCATTCCTATTATGAAATTTATTAGAAATTAGTGAAGATTCCTCGACAGAAGAACCAACTTGTAATCTATGCAACGGATGGCTGAATTAATTTGTGTTTTGGTGTATGCGATAAGAGAGAGAAAATCTAGTCAGCGAGAGGCCTTAATCTTTTATCAAATAAAAATATCTGACTACTTGATAAAGAACCTGATGACCAGACTCATGGTATAAGTCTACGCCATGTGACAAATCAAGCATACAAAGTGAGAAGGCAGAATATAAATTACAAATACCTATTCACTTGATTGTCATCCATCTGATTACGCTCTCACTAACCAATTCAATTTGCGTAGGTCAAACATATCACTAATTTTAATCTTCGAAGCTTTTGAAGTATAAAGAGCCTTTAGTTATAGTTCCTTCAATTTAATTAACGCTGAATGTACAGTGCATGTGTTGGTCTCAAAGACTAACGGATATCATCTGTTCTACATTGCTCCAAATGGCGCTATACCAGGATAAATGGCTAAAACTGTAATAAATAATTGTAGCCGTATTAAGACATCCCAATCTAATCTTAAACTGTGAGGTTACTTTCAGAAAAAGTATTTAAAAAATCCATGATTACAATTCCACAGTCAGTCACGTACAATGTAAAACCTGTCACGTATCTGCATTGGTCCAAGTCACTACACCTCAGCACAACTAGATAAACACCACATCAGTAGAAGTAGTATTTACGTTAATCATACAAAGAAAAAAGTGTACACATGTGGAAATATGATACACACACAGAACGAATTAGTTTATGCGAAGAATGTCAAGCACATGATTTAAAGGAAGACAAAGAGCGAAATCACTCACTCACCGATTCTGAGTCATGTTACCCGGAGTCTCCAACCATTGATTATGGCATTCGCGCCTACCCCAACCAAGTAGTCTGAATCTACAAACACGACTCAATCCAATAGTTAATGACTTCATGAACTGATGCTATATTTTGATATTCTTTCATTTTACTCTAACATTTGTCAGCATTGTCCATTAAATTAGTCGATGGTAGAGCATACGTAATACATGTCCCAACCACCTGTCGATAAGGCCTTACAACCGCACCAACTGACTTACCGTCTTTTCCAGATACCTCACTAATACTACTCTACTCACTATCTTTAGTCTAGGTGTTGATATAGACTAGTCCTGAAGTAACAATACGCATTCAGAGGGAGGGGGGAGGGAGAGAGAAATAAATCCCGAACAAATGTTATTGCTCAATTCTAAAAAAAAGCTTTGCATTTTTTTAGTGACGACACTAAAAAAATGCAGTGTTATCTGCATGCATTAAGTTAATAAGTGGACCTCCTCATCGGAGACCAATCCCTAAAACTTCAGACAATGAGAACGCTATTTCCAGCAGTAAATCCAAAATGAAATTTAACAAGAATAGGGATAGTAGATAGTCTTGACGGACTCCTCTTGAAGGCTACAAGTTCCAACGACAGTATGTCATATGCTTTAAGTGAACTGTTTGAGTTTCAGTAAAGAGTTGTCACAAGATTTATGTACTTCTGAGGTAGGACTTTAAATGACAGACACTGACATGGAACTTATCGGTTTACAGAGTCAAACGATGCTTTCAAGTGGAGAAAAACCATCATTTTCAGAAGCCGATAAGTATATCTACTTTATAAAATCTGGTGAATGGTGAATATCCTATCGATATAACCATGACCAGATCTGAAACTAACATGGTTTCCTCGCAGTTGCAGTTCATGAGTCATATTAATGAATTTGGACGCTATATTAGTCAAACTAATTCCTCTATGGCTATCACAAGATGATTTTGGTCATTTTGGCCTTATATACAAGAACGATCAGAGACTGAGACCATTCAGATGGGACTGACCAGATGCTCAAACCTAAGTACGTAGAATTAGATTTAAATATTTGACTTAGTGGTTGAAAGATAAGTGCTTTAACCAGTAGACCTCAACTCTGCAGTAGTAGTATTATTGTTATCATTAAAAGTGGATTATACAAATTTGTCTAGTACTCAACAATGTGACCTATTTTTTGTTCTTTAGACATTGCTGGATATATTTGAAATTATGTATATAATTTTTCAAAATACTATATACATAAATTAGTTAAGTATGCAATCAGACGGCAAAATAGAACTCGAAACAAAAGTACAAAGAAACTAATAACAGTAAATTCGAATACATTTTGTCTTTTAAATAGGGAAAAAATCCACAATATACAGCATCATTAGTAATTCACGTTCAATATAGTAGCAGGTTACTCATATCATGATTTCCATCTATATAAACTTACCTGTTTCAATTAATTCATCATTGCCTAAAAATAAACGACGAGCCAGACTACTACGATACCATGATTTATAAATATCTAAAATTTCTATTGTCCGACGAGTATCACAGGTGAATTCAGCTACACCAATATCAAAAATACCTATAAAGAGTAAGTGACAGAAGCACCGCATAAATTACAAATATAATTTAATCGATCCACTCATTTGTTCTAAAAAATATCAAAAGTAACAAACACAAATGTAGAAGAACATTCAAGTGAAGGTAAATGTATCAAATAGTATAAACAAGTTCCATTATGTGACCTTTAGGAACGATACGTAATGAAAGATTATACATGAGTAAAAGTGTAGCCGACTTAATATTTCTAGCTCAAAATCACACAGAAAAAAATACTTTAGAGACTGTTAACTGAATTTTATTCATAATTCGTATGTTGCATTTTTAATCGGCATCTATTATAAAAAAAAAACAAATAACTACCCCAGTAAATCCAAGAAACAATTTAGATAATGTAGTACGTTAATTTAGAGATACACAATGATAAATAATTACTTAAGATAACCAACGAATTTCGCAGAAAAGTACATACTGTATGTATGTATGTACAATCAGGAGGCGTTGGAAGAAAGTAATCGAATAATTAAAAGCTCATGATTTAAGGGAGGACAATGAGTGAATACATCTGCGCCATTGTGACCGATTCTAGGCCATGTCACTCAGTGTTTCTAGCAACTGGTTACGGTATTCGCCATGACCCCATCCAGGTAGTCTGCAGCTACTGACACGACTCAAACCGGCAGTCAGTGACTTCATGGACTGATGCCATGTTTTAGTTTGGCCACTCCTAACTCTCTTCCATCCTATTCCTATATCAGCCAGCATTGCGCGTCGAGGCAGACGGTGGTTGGGCATATGCAACACATATCCCAACCATCTCAGTCGATCAGGATTCACAACCTCATCGACTGATTTACCACATTTGCCTAACACCCGTCGTCTAACCTCGTCATTACTTACTCGGTGATCCCAGCTAACGCGAGCGATGTTTCGTAGACATCGATGGTCAAAAACTAATAACCTTCGGGTGTCATCTACTCTTAATGACCACGTCTCACACCCATACAGTAAGACAGAGCGAACTGTTGCGAAGTACACTCTCCATTTCGTTGAGAGACGAATATCTCGTCTACGCGATAGGTGACGTAAGTTGGCAAAAGCCAAACGAGCTTTTTGAATTCGTACTGAGATTTCGTCAGAGACTAACCCATTAGGGCTAATCAGACTTCCAAGATAAGTGAAGTGGTCGACGTGCTCAACTACTTCACTCCCTATCTTTAGTTCAGGTGTTGACGAAAACCAGTCCTGGAGCAAGAGTTTGCATTTGGAGGGGGAGAAACGCATTCCGAAAATGCTTGCATTCGAGCTTATTGCTGTTAAAAGCTTCTGCATCGTATCAGCGTCTTGGCCAAACAGGACTATATCGTCAGCATATTCTAAGTCAATAAGTGGATCTCCTGGTAGGAGATCGATTCCTGAAAAGTCAGACGATGAAAGTGTAATTTTCAACAGTATGTCAACTATGAAATTAAACAAAAATGGGGAAAGTGGGCAGCCTTGACGGACACCACTTGAGGTTACAAGTTCAGATGACAGTTCGCCATATGCTCTGACACGACTAATAGTGTTTGAGTAAAGGGCCTTAACAAGTTTTATGTACTTTTGGGGGACGCCTTTCAATGAAAGACACTGCCAAAGAACTTCACGGTCTACGGAGTCAAATGCTGCTTTCAAGTCAAGGAAAACCACTATTGTCGGACGCCGAAAAGTATGTCTGTGTTCTAAGATCTGACGAACGGTGAATATCTGGTTTATACAACTGAGACCAGGTCTGAAACCAGCCTGATTTTCTCGTATTTGGAGATCACGAGTCGCGGTTAAGCGTCTGATAATTTTAGAAGCTAGTATTTTAGACACTATATTAGTCAAACTAATTCCTCTATGGTTATTACAGGACGATTCTTATATACTGGGACGATTAACGATCGACACCAGTCAGACGGAATTATGTCAAGTTCCCAAACCTTAGTCAAAATATCAGTCAGTCTGGTTGTTAATGTGGGACCACCATCCTTAAACACCCCTGAAGATAATCCGTCTGGACCCACTGCTTTGCCTCGCCTGAGATTGGCTATAGCTTTTTCGACTTCGATAAGAGTCGGGGGACCTAAGTCGACTTTCCATTCTGGCTGTCTCGAAATAGTGGGAAGTTTTAGAGTAGCGGAAGGCCAACTAAACTGTTCCTTGAAGTGTTCAGCCCATCGTTCTAAACGTCTAGACTGAGAGCTAATAAGCGTTCCATCTTTTTCGGAAATCGTCTCACTAACGCTGGATTTTTTAACCCCAGTTTCTTTTATGAACTTGAAAAGTTGTCTAGTGTTACCTATCGCCGCTGCCTTTTCCATTTCCTTTGCTTTCGTTACCCACCACTGCTCACGGTCGTTTCGCAGACGTTTCGTCAGTTTATGCCTGATTACACGTCGCTCATCATCATGTTCGAAGCCTGACGGCATAAGTATTCGGAAGACCATCAATTCAACAGAAGCCATTGAGATCCACTGATTTTTCTTGATATGTTGGTTTAAGTCCTTGATAGATATCATTGTAGATGCTACAGCTGCTTGAACATCTTGCCAAGCAATATCTAGTCGGGACGCATCTTTATAATTGCCTAAGTGATTCCTCAGTTGTTCCTGGAATTTAGCCTTGGCTGTCTCATTACTAAACTGAATTCTAACAGGTTTTCCTGTGGCAGTTTTGCTTTGCCCGGTAAGACGCAAGCACACGCGTGCTCGCACTAGAGCGTGGTCGGAATCCAAACATGTACTCCAGAAAGATCGGTAATCATCTATCGAGCCTCTCCAACGGTGACTAATCGTGATATGGTCTATTTGAGTCCACCGTTGAGTAGGGTCAGGAGGTCGCCATGTTAAACGATGTCGCTCCTTATGCTTAAAGTTCGTGTTGGCTAGAAATAACCGATTATCTGAGCAAAGCTGCAGCAGACGATCGCCGTTATCCGTTCTCTGAGCTGGAACACTAAAGCATCCACCTAAATGTCTTTCAAATTGGTTCAAGCTACCTATTCGGGCGTTAAAATCACCAGCCAAGATTACCAAATCTGAGTGTTTGGCCCTATGAAGTAGTTCAGAAAGTTTTCTGTAAAATTCATCTGTCACTTCATCCAGGCTGCAGTCGGTGGGAGCGTAGGCAGAAACGACGAAAAGACAACGGCGTGTGTCCTTATCTTCCCAAGTTCTTACTGAACCATTTAGTCGGACGGCACATAGACGACTGTCAACAGGAAACCATTCAAGAAGTGCCTGTTCTGCTTTCATACTTAACGCAATACCTACACCGGCGAGCCCACGAGAAGTTGCTGTTGAATCGCCAGATAAACGAAGAGTGTATCACGAAGGTTGTTCACTCTGACTAGGTAAAGTCAAGTGACTGACCACACTAGGATCCTGTATGCGTGTTTCGGAGACGCAACATACATCAATAGCGCGGGATTCTAATGTCCTAGCTAGGGAGGCTTGTTGCCCTATTTGACACAGGGTTCGTACATTAAACGCATCAATGTGAAGTTTGGAGCGTGGTCTTAGTATGCTCGGGACGTTATTTCGTGGGCCGGAATCGTTACCACTAATGACACAGGAGGAAGTTGAAGATAAAGATTTAGGCTTGAAGGTGGGGGCAGGATAAACATTAAGAATAGAAAAAGGAGTTTGATTAAAATGTCAGTGATCTTGCGTGTTGTTAGTGGTATGAGGGCGGTTATCTCTTCCCAGTTGCCCACGCTGTGGAAGGGTTCTTCTTGATGTACCTGAAAAGCAAAATGGGTTAGGGTTGGCCTGAAAGACCTGAGAGCGTGACCGCAGTGCCCAAGGAATAACTGCTTGAGGCCGGCCCCACACGGCCTTTTTGTGAGAGGTTTTCGTTGTTGTTGTAGCTCCGTACTTGTTGAGGCCTTACTGCCGGAGACGGAAATCCGTGGAGTAAGGTGAGGTGTGCATTTTTAGAGTCGACCTTTTCTAACCCCGCCCTTCCTTTGTGGGAAGGCAGCATCGCTGCTATGCTGCTTGTCCGAAGAAAACACCTTACTGCCGTCACACCTCTGGACAGCCGGCAGTACGACTTTGTCCTCGGACCTTATATTTGCTGGTTTTGGTCTCACCGCTATTCAACCGACCTGCCTGGCATGGTAGGACCTAGAGGAACGATTGTTCCAGCCAGTATAGCCCGATTGAGTCATTACGATAGGCAAGCCCGACCACCACGTCAAGGTAGCAGCACGGTCGGGACAGTACATACTCATTCATAGTGATTCAATTAGTCCATTCTAGTTAAGGTCAAACATCACGTAAATATGTATATTACCTCAAGGTGTTAAACCACACCAGTATATAATGAGATAAATGGCACATGAGTCGCGATAATCTAGTAGTAATGAGAATGAACAATTAGAGTATGGTTTCAAAAATAGAGAAGATGTATACATGAAAAAAATGCTGGATCTAAAGGAAGATAAGGAGTAGTCAAATAAATTCATAAGATTTATAATCTCTACATGAAGTTAGTGTGATTGAGTCAAAAGTAAAGTACAAATATATGCATAAATTTATTCATGATCCAAAGACAGAAACAAAAACACACTTGTTTACCTGAGATGCATAAATTTCGATGCAATCCAAAACTATCAGCTGAATGTGTAGAGATTATTGTTTCCCCAATACCATGAATTGATGGACTGGAAGATTCATTTACACATATATTTTGGTTCATTTGCACAACTTTTGATTCAATTGTACGAGAAAAATGGCACTGTATATCTTTTACAAGTATTGTAAGTGAATCACATGGTCTAGCGTTTCCCCATGAACCTGTTTCTGATCTTATAGTAGACGATTCTCCATAAGGATGAAATATTGATATACGAAATTCTACAGATAGATAATAATACAACAGACAGAGTAAATTGACAATCCTGACAACAAATAATCTAGAAAACTTGTAATTACTATTTATTAACGACTAGAACATTTCCAATCGCTTGCCAGCTTTTACTAATTATTTTTTCAGGAAATACGCAAAAATCCCTTGTATAATAGAGCTCCAAGATGTATGTCACAAGTAACGTGCCTCGGATCGATTTACTCATCAATCAATTACAGATATGTGTACTTGGCAGAGAGTAAAATTTTGTGTGAGGGGCTAATTATAGTACATGGGTGACTGAACCTAGGTGGGCGTAGATAGGTTGAATTCTTAAGGCTTTAACAAAAATAGCGTCCTCCGGAAGGAATAAATAGAGGAAAATCTATAAAGAAAAATATAAGGATTAGGGCCCATTAGAAAACATGTCGATAACAGAATAAATGCATTTTGGTGACCTCAAGAAAGTTACAGTAGATTATATGCTAGGTGATCGTATTAAGGATCTTTACTCAATGAGTAATGATATGCTGATAGGTGCTAACCTTTTGAAATTGGCCTTCATCTCATGACACTGTATCACAAAATGATAGCTTCCCGACTTCCAGTACCGCATCTCAAGGTTAGTAAATCACATTCAGTATGAAATCACCTAGGACAGAAAACTAAACATATCCAAACCACCAAGGCCAATATATTTGAGATGATGATATTCATATGATTATTCTCTCTACCATCTCAAAGTATATATTCCTAAATATCGGCATTACTTAAAAAGTTACCATCATTAATAATATTGATCATACACAAAGAATGACAGAGGTATTGTGAAACAATCATTTAACAATATCATCATTAGGTCTGTACAAAGAAATCACTTGTTCTTTTAAAATGCCTAAAACTTTATACTGCTTATTCTGGACAACTATACACTGACAATCATTACAAATGACTACAAAAGATGCATATATATTGATCATATTCACAAACCTATCGAAAATGGAATTTAATATTGACAAAGATATGCGTACATCATATGAGACAAGCCTTTTCAATGATATTGTATTCTATGTTAATTCATTTAGCATAAAGACACTAAAAAAATTAAACCTACACATCGATTGATCAATGAACAATGACCAACGTAATGTTTTAGTTTTCGCAGTAGTAATCGAATTTTAGAGGTCAAGTTTCAATGTGGTAACCAGACCAAGTGACTCAATATCGAGTGAACTATGCTATGATGAAAGGTTGTTTGACGAAAGGATATCTTGCTTGACTTAGGTCTCGTGTTAATTGACACACATCAGTAAGGCGATCTTGAAAGAATTGATGGTCCTTAGCAGACTCAACCATGAGTAAGCCGGATTTACAGTTAGTGAGCGTTATCCTTGAGCTATTCGGACCACTGTGACTTTCTATAAGACTGGAGTATTTACATTAACTGGTCAGTGAGTAAACTGGACAAGTATCAGATTGGTCACTACCCAATAATCAATCAATGTATGGGTCACAGTTCTATAGGGAGTCAATCGCGTACTAAATGGCTCAGTAGTAGTAGTTATAAACTGTGAAACTGGGTGACTCGAAATCGAATCCCATAAGATCACAGATACGTCTTACTGACAAGCAACAAATAGCACAAAACTTAAGTCCTGCAAGGTTCCTTGCCAACAACCCTCCAAGCAACGTACATCTATAATCTTCCAACAGTTAGCAGTTTGACACTAAAACAAAGATTAAATTGGTCCATATTTTCAAAGTTACACCATATACAAACTTTGGTTAATTGATTAACCTTTTAATATAGCGGTAATAGAAATTCCACCAGCTGAAACAATATCACCGACTACTGGCTTCATTTTCAATGCCACGCTTGTATTATCCAAGTGATTATCAGACTGAGGTGAAGCTGTAAAATGAAATGGATCGAAATAAAACATGAAGTGAATGACTACGCAGAATAACTAAATAATTATAAATTTATGGCCTCTAACTAAAAGAATAATCATATCGATACGATCTAAAACACTTTGAAAAATATTTTCATGAAATAAAATCTGACCACGAAGCCTTTTCAGTGGCCGATTATTTTCATCTCTCTCCTTAGAAATAAAGTAATTTCAGTGGCGACTGTTAAGTTTCACTCGATGGTATCTATTTCTGTGGATGACTTCAAATCACTTCTCGATGTATTGACGCAACAATTATCAGTTCAGACAACATTAGCATCTCTGTCTGGCAATTATAAAAGCATTATTAGATCTATAAGTGATTTTAATTATGATCCAATGTTTGTTATGATATTTGATTCATTGTTCCATATAAATGAAGGCATCTTTAGAATGGAATTTTTCCGTCTTCTTAGAAAAATTGCTATAAATGAACATAATGAATGTTATTTTTGTTCCGCAAAAGCATCCCCATGATCTTCAGTTCAATGAAACGCTTAACACGTTATCGCAAGAACCTAAAGAACAAACTTCTTTGCTTAAAAATTGAAATTAATGCTTCAAAGTGTCTAAATGTGTCTACGATGCTTGTTTAACGCATGCCGCAAAAGTTCCAGGATAGCCGACCACAGTTCATGTTACGATCATTGATAAATTATGTATGCCTTAAGTAGACTATAGGTTTGATAATACGTTTGAAATATACAATTTTATTGCATGTTTATATTAGATTACGATTGTACTCGGTTCAGTAATAATATAATTCTAAATTGTCTATAAATCATTGTATGTAACACTGACTATTATACAACCACAAACAAGATAAATATGTATTTCAAAAGCTAGTAACGATGAATTTATAAGAGCTATATTTGAAAGGGACGTGAACCCAACAAGCAAAAAATCAAGACAAGCGCTGGAAGTTATCAACCTACAAGTTGAGTTCAATCGTACGTTGAGCAGGCATAAAACAATATGCAAAATACTGTCCAGAACTATCATCGACTGCAACAAAGTAAACTGAAAATGTGAAAAAATTAAAGTCAATGAAGATAACTGTGACCACGGTACAAATCAGTCTGTTACTATAATCCCAGGAAAAGTCCTTTTCCTTTGAAAAAAAGAGGTGTTACGACGATACTGATAATAAGAAATCATAATTCGTAACGTCTACTTTATGCTAAACTGTATTTATTACACATTTAGCAAACAAGATAATTGCATTTCTTAAATTGTAACGCGTCCATGAACTCATTTACAGTTATCACGCCAATTATTATTCCCAAGTTATCATAATTTTACTTTACACCTGTTGTCCCCTTTCTGTACAGAAATCTATGTTTTGTGAACTATCTATGTCGTAAATGTGTTCTGTCTTTTCTCTTTCATCCGAAGCGTTTGGTTAATCATCCACACTGTCCACTAAACAGTTCGTCTGAATCATTTAGTCTTAGTAAGTTTTGGCTAATGAAATCAGCAATCACATAAGATGGTGTAGCGTTTTAAGTTTCCATTATGATTTGATGTGAGTTTTACGTTGTTACAAACGATTGAGTACAAAAAGTAGCGTGTATGAACTAGGTTGTATTAGCATACAAACATAAAACTAGCATATGGTAAACTTACTAGAATAGCATGATTTACGTGGCACATTATTTTCAGCTCTATTTACGACAGTGTCAAGATCATCACGTTTTGTTGAAAAGACAGCATCCAAAAATGGTAAGACCATCAAACATTGCATGCGAGAAGTTGGCAAACAAAGAAATCTACAATTTGAATAATAGACAAAAGGAACTTATGTCGACATATGAATAATTACTAGAATTCGTTGTTTATTTCGTCTTTTTTCGCTATTTAAATTTGTGATGGTGAAGTGCTGCGCGACAGTGGTTATATGCAAAAGTCCCTAAGAATGAGGAGTCTAAAACAAGTATGATACAGTTGAAAAAGTTTGACTTCCTATACCTCCACTTGAAGGGAGATGAAGGGAGTAGTACTACACAATTCAGAATAAAGGTCATATTAGAAATAATTTATCAGGCTGCCTAGCTATATCAAACAATTGTTCCGTGCGATGATCAAATGTAGATACACCCCCATCTTTTGTTGCCTCCAATCGCGTCTACCGAGTTACATGCATATTGTAAAACACACACATCGGAAGAAGGGAAAGGAGTGTTAGTATTCGCGATTCTCGGCATCATCAGCAAAAGTTAAGTTTAACAGGACAATTCATTTCTAAAAGTGCAATAGTTCATCACTTGCTTGACGAGAGAAATACCATCAATGCTTCAATATTATTCAAAATAATTAAGCAGCAAAGAAATTCGAATTATACTTTGCTGAAACGATTGTAATAAAAAGATCTAAAACGAATCTGGGTCTAATCTTGTCAAGCTTGCTTGCCCCGGCAACTTATTTCAGTTAATCAATGTTTTTACTTGCATTTACCATTGCATAACCTGTGTCATCAACTATCTAAATTTTGGATTCATGCTCATCTTAGTTTTATTTTATAGAATTTTCTAATAGTTGACCTATAAATGATCAACTGTGTTAATGACTTTTTAATACTTGCACAATTGGGATGGTTATTTTTGTGGAGATTGGTTATTTATTTGATTGAATATGTCACAGATTGGTGTCGGCAGGGTACCATTAAAAACTAGGGAGCACTGGACAGCTGTTTTGTTGTAGTGTGAAACTCCTTAGCAGTGTGCACCCCAGTGCTCACTAGTGACTAACTCCAGGATGTTCCTAAAGCTCTAGTGAGAAGTCGTGACTGGTGGAGTTTAGACTTGTCGAGTGAGAGACAGTTATCATCAATGACAATGGATGATCGTCTCGCTATATATCACAAATTGATGGGTGGGAATTCTACCATTGGATGCCGATCCAGTGGTGCAGATGGTTAGACGTCCACTGTCAACCTGAAGTCCCCGGTGCGCACTGCTGAGGAGTTCCACACTAGAACGAGACAGTTTTCCGGTGCTCCCTGGTTTTCAATGGTACTTGCACAATTTTTGTCTTTCTGTAAATCCACGTTTACATGCCACCTTCAAATTCGTTTAAGATTTTCTTATTTAAAGTAAGTATACTCTTTTTGTTTCAAATTACCATAATAAAATCTAGGTTGTATGCAGTTGATAGGAAACCGCGAAATGAATTCATATTATTCTGTTATTACTGTTGCTCATGCCATATCAAATTATGTAATGTAGTGAACTAATACAAAAGCAGTACTGGTAGCGTATTCATTTACTACATTAAAAAATAACTAGATAACAAATTTAAAGATGGTTTTCATCACAAACTGGTATTGGATACAAAGCCAGTATATACAAGATGACAGTTTCACTGTAGTTTGAAACTCTCCACTATAGCGGATTTACTATTATACATGAAACAGGAAGATCGTGGGTTCGATTACTATACAGAATGGTGCTGATAAATTGGATGATATAATTAACTTTATATACAGTCTACGTAACTACCGCAGTAGAAGCACTTATAGGTGTATATTAATATTAAGAAAGAGAGTTTATGCTGTCTGGTAATTAGGACTCAGTCACAACACTGTAAATAGTATAGTTTAGTTATGGGACTGAGTACTCTACTAGCAATTAGTAGTACGATTACTAGCTCACGGTGGTTATTTTTCATTTCAATACTAGCTACTATGTCATCCATGATCTATTAACAAATATTTCGAGATAGTATTCTGTAAAATTAGTCAATGGTCTCAAATTACTAAATGTCGAGAAACAGAATTCTGGCATATACAGTTTTATATATATATATATATATATATATATATATATATATATATATATATATATATATACGGAACTCAAAGTCAACGGATATTTTTAAACGTTGTTGCACTAAGATACACATAAGCAACACGTAGGGCATATAGCAATAGAAACACTATCTCATAAATCTGCTTTACCGATTTTCTAACAAATCTGAGGCGTTATTTTTTGAAATTAATAACGTTTTTCACTTACAGATTGAAGGTCCATATATTTAGTAGCCTTAATGATAGGATAAGAAATGCGTAAGCAATAGTTTTTTTCATTTTTTAGTAATATAGGACTTTAAAGATATGGCCCAATTAAGATCAGCTGATAGGATTTTTGAACGCCCCAGGAAAAAGAGTAGTTTTATTGAAATAAAAGTTTGTTTAACACGTTTGTTCGCTTCAACGAGCTTGCCCTATAATTTAGACACACTTGTTATTTTACAGATAAATGCAAACTCCTTGTAAATAAATATATACCTTATAGTAAATGGTTGAACATGAAGATGAACAATAGCATGCACAGGGAATTTTTCGAATAATATTTCATTACCGGAATCGGAGGAAACAGAATCTGGGAAGAAAAACAACAGATTCGAAAACGCGTTAAGTCCTAAATCAAATAATCTACAGACTCTAGGAGAAAATTCGAAGTAGCATAGGATAAAATTGATGGAAAATATCTGATTATAAAATACTATCGCAGATGTTAATATAGCCAACAGTCAAAAACGTTACTTGATATGGATTATAACCAGTCCCAAAAGCCTAATAGTGTAAGCGAACCCACTTTATCTTGCCTTAGATCCTAAGCTTATGTTATTCTATCCATCGTTTTCACGAATCAATTCTTTCTTGCCGAATCATTCTGTATGTTCAAAACCTTTTTTACTACCTCAACAACTTTGATATTTATCACGTCTTGTAGATAAAATGTGACTTCAAAGGATGAATATATGTGTGCCAGGCTCACGGTTGATCGATGAAAAATACTAAGCCTGTGAAGCCCTATAACGAGCCCATATTCATCATATGACTCGGTGTTCATCCATTCTATTTGAAACTTGATTCATATGTATGGCTAGAAATTTCCATTATTAATGTCTCTATGTTTAATTGCGTAGGTGTTTGTTTGTCAATTATTTTTATTACATTACATTAGTCAATTTAACTTATACTTGCTTCCTAAGCCTACGCATAGTTAATACTATTTCTTCTGCACATATACTGATTCACTAATGGCATGCTCGAAGGTCTGTTTGTGTTTTCTTTCCCAGTTAGTCTAATGCGTTTCTAATACTACCGGTTCAGAGTTCTTACTTATTTTGCAACTGGAATTCAGAATATTACTCATGTTGAAATAATTATCCAAGTAACTTATTATTGGTGGTCTGCTTTGTGTGCTGATTATACTTCACATTAAATCTCATCAATATTTATGCAAGACAAAATTACTCGATTTATTGTATACAATAACCTAGCTAGTCAATATTTATTTTGTAGAGGTGGTTCAGCGGTTAAGGTGCCATACTTCCAACCGTCAAAATCACAGGTCTAAATTTGGCTGCATATACTTAAAGTCTAGACAACTTGGAAGCATAACTAGACTTCATACTTAGAGTGCGGTTTAAGAGAGAGTGTGTGAATTTGTGCCAGAGAAATCAGGTAAAATAATAATAATAACAGTAATTAATCTGAAGAAAAGAACATGACTGTTCATATAAAATGTTGTTGGAAATAAAAGGGAATAAAACAGGGAATGAAGTTTACCAATATCTGAGTTGCAATCAGCAACAAGTGGTAAGTTTTCGATAGCTTGTTCAAGGAAATCAAGTAGTGATGGTTGAACAATCAATTCCTGTTGACAAAATATACAAAAAAATCAGAAAAGTTAAATTGACCTCAGAAATGTGAAACAAAAACGGTTATATCACCTATTGCATCGTTTTACCTCCGACTCCATTCAGAACGACACAAACAAAGTATATAGAACAAGTGTAAGTGGAATATGAAAAGCTGAATCACGTCGTTCATTAGATGATCTGTATGTATACAAATGAACAACGAAGTATAAATGTATATTTAGAAACACTTACTCTTAGAAGCATACACTCCATGTGTGGTTTATACCGCTTGTGACAGCTGGAAACTGACAAACAGATTCGTGCAGGTACAGTTCAAAACGTTAATTTGATTTAAAAAAATCATTTACATCATCCATGTACTAGATATTCTTTAGTAATCTTGTTAATGTAAATTTGATCAATTTGTTAAAATGTATAAGAACAGTCTCTTTGTACACTTGACTTTATGTACTCATGTACCTGGGTGTATTCTGGCTGGTCACAAGTAGACTATAACATGTGAGTACTTATTCTCAATCGTCTCTTTGTTGTTAATACAGTGAACTCATAATTATTCAAAATAATAGCTCGACTCAATAACATAATTCTGTATTCATCTGCTGTCGTCGCCATATCACCTATTCACCTTTGGCCACTTTTGGAAACCATTAGACTAAGAAGTGTAGTGTTATTTTTGGAACGCTTCGGCCACGCAAATATTACACGAATAAACCAGTTTGTAAACTTTCAACATAATTTGCATAACTGTGTTATATTTGGCATACTATATTATTTGTGTGATAGATTTGAAGTGCACCCGATGTATGACCAAGTTACGTTTGTGGTATTAACAGGGCAACTTCTAACGATTGAACCCACTCTTACGAATGAGAAGATATCAGAAGACACGAAGGGTGGAAAAGAACTTATATTTGGTTGTGAATAGAGCGGCAATGGAAAAGCAACGTCTAGGCTGGCAAACTAGAGAGCGAGTTGCTTTCCACGGTACGGCGTGACGTGATCTGGTGATGATGCGTGACCGAGCGGCTTCAAGTAGTAGTGTCCGCTAAAACAAACATGGTCAGCATCAACGTCGAGGACATATGTAACTATTTATTTTGGGGATTATTTACCGCTACAGATTTATATTCGTTATTTATTAAATCTATATTTGCAGTTACACCAAATTGAGTTAAGCGCACTACATAGTACTATCAGAGCTTGAGATAGTAAATTTGCGAAGAATTCAATGATCCGCAAAATTCATTTAACTAACATTTAATAAAAGAAAACTTACATTTGGTAGCTTTTGTAGAAAACAAGAAACATATAGATCAGCTTGTTTTCTTATACTGCGAGGAATAGTATCATCTTTATTCACACTATTTTGCCCAGTTCTCGACTGAGTAGTTGATTTCGGTGAAGAGACATAAGATGATAGCATTTGTGAGTTAAAAACAGGAGGATCAATAAGCGAACCAGGTATCACTGAAACACTGTAAGCGTTATTCCCAGGTAAAAAGTCTAATTCAGTCATAGAATTGTAATGAAGCTGTACGTTAAAGAAAAAAAATGGAATCCTGTTATTTTACTGAGATACTTCAGAGTATGCAATGTCACCAATAAACAGAAGATTCATAAAAGGACATAAAAGAACAATGCTGACAAATGTTAGAGTAAAATGAAAGAATATCAAAATATAGCATCAGTTCATGAAGTCATTAACTATTGGATTGAGTCGTGTTTGTAGATTCAGACTACTTGGTTGGGGTAGGCGCGAATGCCATAATCAATGGTTGGAGACTCCGGGTGACATGACTCAGAATCGGTGAGTGAGTGATTTCGCTCTTTGTCTTCCTTTAAATCATGTGCTTGACATTCTTCGCATAAACTAATTCGTTCTGTGTGTATCATATTTCCACATGTGTACACTTTTTTCTTTGTATGATTAACGTAACTACTACTTCTACTGATGTGGTGTTTATCTAGTTGTGCTGAGGTGTAGTGACTTGAACCAATGCAGATATGTGCCAGGTTTTACGTTGTATCATCATCATCATCAGCAACGTAGAACCGGGCACAAACGCCTGTAGGTTCAAGTTGCCATACCACACTAGCACTACGAGATTATTGAGGTAACGTATGGACAGAATACAAGAGGGAAGAGTAAAGTAAAGATATCTAGAAAATAACAATAGAATTTAAGATCTAGATGAGGTTAAAGAGTGAATACACTTGAGCTACTGTGACCGATTCTGAGCCATATCGCCTAGTGTCTCCAGCCATTTGTTGCGATCATCACGCGGACCCCAACCAGGTAGTCTACATCTACCTACATGGCTTAGACCAGTAGTCAAGGACTTCATGGACTGATGCCGTGTTTTGGGTCGGCCGCCCCTAACATTCTTCCATCCTACTTCAGCCCTAGCTAACATGGCTCGACGGGGTAGACGGTGGTCGGGCATGCGCAATACATGTCCTAGCCATCTCAGTCGATGAAGGTTAATGACCTCTTCGACTGATTTACCGTGTTTCCCAAGAACCATTTGTCTAACTTTATGTTGCATGTGCATACTCAGTCAACTGCTATTTGTAGTAATTATCTTCAACTTTTCAAGCTTGGAGTAAACGTGTGGTTTCTTAATCTGAATCGATGAATGTGTAAATGACTATTAGAATTGCTGTCATTTTCAGAAGATCTCATCTCATGACATTAAGTATGTATGTATGTATGTATGCACAAACAACATAGAACCTGAAACATGTGTGCATCGGTTCAAGTTGCCATACCACCATGACACCACAAAATTAACACCACCACCATTAGTAGAAGTTAATTCAATAAAATAAAATAATAATAGTAACAAAGAGTGTGAACATATAGAATATGGTTCAGGAGGCGTTGAAAGAAAGTAATCGAATAATTAAAAGCTCATGATTTAAGGGAGGACAATGAGTGAATACATCTGCGCCATTGTGACCGATTCTAGGCCATGTCACTCAGTGTTTCTAGCAACTGGTTACGGTATTCGCCATGACCCCATCCAGGTAGTCTGCAGCTACTGACACGACTCAAACCGGCAGTCAGTGACTTCATGGACTGATGCCATGTTTTAGTTTGGCCACTCCTAACTCTCTTCCATCCTATTCCTATATCAGCCAGCATTGCGCGTCGAGGCAGACGGTGGTTGGGCATATGCAACACATATCCCAACCATCTCAGTCGATCAGGATTCACAACCTCATCGACTGATTTACCACATTTGCCTAACACCCGTCGTCTAACCTCGTCATTACTTACTCGGTGATCCCAGCTAACGCGAGCGATGTTTCGTAGACATCGATGGTCAAAAACTAATAACCTTCGGGTGTCATCTACTCTTAATGACCACGTCTCACACCCATACAGTAAGACAGAGCGAACTGTTGCGAAGTACACTCTCCATTTCGTTGAGAGACGAATATCTCGTCTACGCGATAGGTGACGTAAGTTGGCAAAAGCCAAACGAGCTTTTTGAATTCGTACTGAGATTTCGTCAGAGACTAACCCATTAGGGCTAATCAGACTTCCAAGATAAGTGAAGTGGTCGACGTGCTCAACTACTTCACTCCCTATCTTTAGTTCAGGTGTTGACGAAAACCAGTCCTGGAGCAAGAGTTTGCATTTGGAGGGGGAGAAACGCATTCCGAAAATGCTTGCATTCGAGCTTATTGCTGTTAAAAGCTTCTGCATCGTATCAGCGTCTTCGCCAAACAGGACTATATCGTCAGCATATTCTAAGTCAATAAGTGGATCTCCTGGTAGGAGATCGATTCCTGAAAAGTCAGACGATGAAAGTGTAATTTTCAACAGTATGTCAACTATGAAATTAAACAAAAATGGGGAAAGTGGGCAGCCTTGACGGACACCACTTGAGGTTACAAGTTCAGATGACAGTTCGCCATATGCTCTGACACGACTAATAGTGTTTGAGTAAAGGGCCTTAACAAGTTTTATGTACTTTTGGGGGACGCCTTTCAATGAAAGACACTGCCAAAGAACTTCACGGTCTACGGAGTCAAATGCTGCTTTCAAGTCAAGGAAAACCACTATTGTCGGACGCCGAAAAGTATGTCTGTGTTCTAAGATCTGACGAACGGTGAATATCTGGTTTATACAACTGAGACCAGGTCTGAAACCAGCCTGATTTTCTCGTATTTGGAGATCACGAGTCGCGGTTAAGCGTCTGATAATTTTAGAAGCTAGTATTTTAGACACTATATTAGTCAAACTAATTCCTCTATGGTTATTACAGGACGATTCTTATATACTGGGACGATTAACGATCGACACCAGTCAGACGGAATTATGTCAAGTTCCCAAACCTTAGTCAAAATATCAGTCAGTCTGGTTGTTAATGTGGGACCACCATCCTTAAACACCCCTGAAGATAATCCGTCTGGACCCACTGCTTTGCCTCGCCTGAGATTGGCTATAGCTTTTTCGACTTCGATAAGAGTCGGGGGACCTAAGTCGACTTTCCATTCTGGCTGTCTCGAAATAGTGGGAAGTTTTAGAGTAGCGGAAGGCCAACTAAACTGTTCCTTGAAGTGTTCAGCCCATCGTTCTAAACGTCTAGACTGAGAGCTAATAAGCGTTCCATCTTTTTCGGAAATCGTCTCACTAACGCTGGATTTTTTAACCCCAGTTTCTTTTATGAACTTGAAAAGTTGTCTAGTGTTACCTATCGCCGCTGCCTTTTCCATTTCCTTTGCTTTCGTTACCCACCACTGCTCACGGTCGTTTCGCAGACGTTTCGTCAGTTTATGCCTGATTACACGTCGCTCATCATCATGTTCGAAGCCTGACGGCATAAGTATTCGGAAGACCATCAATTCAACAGAAGCCATTGAGATCCACTGATTTTTCTTGATATGTTGGTTTAAGTCCTTGATAGATATCATTGTAGATGCTACAGCTGCTTGAACATCTTGCCAAGCAATATCTAGTCGGGACGCATCTTTATAATTGCCTAAGTGATTCCTCAGTTGTTCCTGGAATTTAGCCTTGGCTGTCTCATTACTAAACTGAATTCTAACAGGTTTTCCTGTGGCAGTTTTGCTTTGCCCGGTAAGACGCAAGCACACGCGTGCTCGCACTAGAGCGTGGTCGGAATCCAAACATGTACTCCAGAAAGATCGGTAATCATCTATCGAGCCTCTCCAACGGTGACTAATCGTGATATGGTCTATTTGAGTCCACCGTTGAGTAGGGTCAGGAGGTCGCCATGTTAAACGATGTCGCTCCTTATGCTTAAAGTTCGTGTTGGCTAGAAATAACCGATTATCTGAGCAAAGCTGCAGCAGACGATCGCCGTTATCCGTTCTCTGAGCTGGAACACTAAAGCATCCACCTAAATGTCTTTCAAATTGGTTCAAGCTACCTATTCGGGCGTTAAAATCACCAGCCAAGATTACCAAATCTGAGTGTTTGGCCCTATGAAGTAGTTCAGAAAGTTTTCTGTAAAATTCATCTGTCACTTCATCCAGGCTGCAGTCGGTGGGAGCGTAGGCAGAAACGACGAAAAGACAACGGCGTGTGTCCTTATCTTCCCAAGTTCTTACTGAACCATTTAGTCGGACGGCACATAGACGACTGTCAACAGGAAACCATTCAAGAAGTGCCTGTTCTGCTTTCATACTTAACGCAATACCTACACCGGCGAGCCCACGAGAAGTTGCTGTTGAATCGCCAGATAAACGAAGAGTGTATCACGAAGGTTGTTCACTCTGACTAGGTAAAGTCAAGTGACTGACCACACTAGGATCCTGTATGCGTGTTTCGGAGACGCAACATACATCAATAGCGCGGGATTCTAATGTCCTAGCTAGGGAGGCTTGTTGCCCTATTTGACACAGGGTTCGTACATTAAACGCATCAATGTGAAGTTTGGAGCGTGGTCTTAGTATGCTCGGGACGTTATTTCGTGGGCCGGAATCGTTACCACTAATGACACAGGAGGAAGTTGAAGATAAAGATTTAGGCTTGAAGGTGGGGGCAGGATAAACATTAAGAATAGAAAAAGGAGTTTGATTAAAATGTCAGTGATCTTGCGTGTTGTTAGTGGTATGAGGGCGGTTATCTCTTCCCAGTTGCCCACGCTGTGGAAGGGTTCTTCTTGATGTACCTGAAAAGCAAAATGGGTTAGGGTTGGCCTGAAAGACCTGAGAGCGTGACCGCAGTGCCCAAGGAATAACTGCTTGAGGCCGGCCCCACACGGCCTTTTTGTGAGAGGTTTTCGTTGTTGTTGTAGCTCCGTACTTGTTGAGGCCTTACTGCCGGAGACGGAAATCCGTGGAGTAAGGTGAGGTGTGCATTTTTAGAGTCGACCTTTTCTAACCCCGCCCTTCCTTTGTGGGAAGGCAGCATCGCTGCTATGCTGCTTGTCCGAAGAAAACACCTTACTGCCGTCACACCTCTGGACAGCCGGCAGTACGACTTTGTCCTCGGACCTTATATTTGCTGCTTTTGGTCTCACCGCTATTCAACCGACCTGCCTGGCATGGTAGAGCCTTGAAGAATAATTGCTCCAGCCAGTATAGCCCGATTGAGTCATCACGATAAGCAAGCCTGACCACCACGGTCGGGTAACATTAAGTATGGTCGTAAATATTAGATTTTTTAACATGGTAGCTAATGCACACTGTGAAACTTAAATGTACCGACTTAAATTACTAAGGAGCCTTACACTGTAGAAAAAACTACTCAGCGTCATGTAGTTTCCAACATGTTAGTTAATGTCAACACAAATTATCAGTAACAAATTAGAAATCTTCAATAAACTGATGTGGTAAATTCCAAAACAGATAAAATGAAGTATTTAGCAATTTTTAGTTTAATTTAAGCATAAAATACAATCTATGGTCACTGAAAAACAATAAGGAACAACCTTTTATGAGAATTCAGTACATAATAAAATAGAAACTGTGAACGTTGTGTAGAATCGGGTGTGAACTGTAAGATTACTTATTTATTTAGTCATATAAAATTTGGTACAAATTGGCACCAAAAATACATGTGCCACACGAGTGTGGGGAAAATGAAGGAAGAAGGCGATCAAAGAGGAAAGTGAAACTCAAAAAGGCGACAAGGACAAAGAGGGAGGTTAAACCGGAGGACAATGTCGGTTCATGAAGTCACTGATTTTTAATCTGGACTGTGTTAATAGATGCAGACTAACTGGTTGGATTCAAGTGATAATCGCAATCGGTGGTTGACATGGCTGAGAATTAATCACAAGGATTTATATGGGTGTATTCATCCTTCATCTTCTATATCTTACGTCCCATTATTCTTTCATACATAACTTACCATTCCTTCTTACCTAACTACATTCTGATATTAATCTTGCTAATATGGTATGGTAGCTTGAGTTAACGCATAACTGTGGCCGGCTCTACCTTGCTAATAATGATTGGATAACTTAATAGTTCAATGCTAGTGACTTTAAATATGAGTGTAGACCATTACTACGAAAACTGTTATGTATGTTGAATTTGGATGTAACGTATAGAATTTATGTATATTCCATTTGTTATGTAAATCCTAAAGGAATTTCTAGTTTTAACGGAATGATTAATAACAACCACCTTATACTTTACGAACAATAGTATGCAAACTACAATCACTATTATGTAAATGAGAAAAATAAAACTTACGCTAATATCTACAGCAGGCAAATAAAATACACTGATATCATTAGAGACTATTTGAAAATCTTGTAGTAATTGATACCTATAACGTTCTAGATATCCAGGAAGCAGTTCACTGTATGATAATCTATAACCTGATTCAATTTGAGTTGGTGAAAATGCACAATGTGTTTGACTACGAAGTTCTGGTGATAAAAGTTTGTCATTATTTGAAATATTAAATGGACTAAATCCTATTCCTGTTTGAAATGCAGAAGTTGAGTATTGTTTACCACCATTGTCATCAGGCATAAATTTTGAAGGAAGACGAGGATGTAGAACACAACAACCAGAATCAACATGAATTTGAAGATCTAACTCTAAATGAAGCTTTGGTTCTTCTTCTTGTGTATTTACAGGATTAATTATACTCGGTTCTGCAGAAGAATGAAATTTGTTGTTTTGTTCATCATGAAGAATGTGCGATTTACGTGGTGGGGGTGTTGGGGGTTTAATAGTAGACCTTATTTGTTCTACTACATTATTTCCAACGGTTTGGTTTGAATTTGTTGCATATAATGAGTCTGTATTGTCACATTCGATAGGGTTCAGTTCACCAGCATCATGGTACAGGTCGTCATCAACATCCAAACTTACATATGGATCACACCAATCATCTGTAAGGAAAAAAACAAACATTGATGTTACAGAACTTGACAGATGACACCATAGCAGCAACAAAATACATGCGAGTATTTAGAAGGCGCAAGTACATTTCATCGTAAGTATGGTTTTTGTGGAAAATCAATAGAATAGTGACGCTGTAGTTTAGTAGTTAAAGTGCTAAGGCTTTCAGCTGATAGGTTGTAAATTTGAAACCTGTTTCACTTTCTTCAGTTAGGCTGCCCGAATGATATGAATATATATCACATAGAAAGGTGTGGTTTGAAGCCAAGTACAGAAAATTGTGCTCAGTATGTAACAATGATAAGTAGAACAGCTCTAGCTAAAAATTCATAGAACTATTGATAATTATTCAAACCAGCAAAGTTGTTGCACACTAATAACAATGAAAAATGTCTATACAGTTTTAGCAGTTTATTATTCAGATAGAAGGATAGGTTTTTATACTTGCAAGATAATGACTTTTCAATAGTAGACTCGTTCACCTAGGATTGAAAAGTCTCATCTGTTAAGTGCTTTTTTATTAGAAAACTCAATGAATAATTGATGTTCTTTAGGAAATCTGAATGCATCTTATGACCTAGTAAAATACTCAATACGCACTAATTTAATTGAAAGTAGGACCAGAATATTAAAATGGTAACTATAGTCAATAAAGCATAGGAATGTATACATAATGTTATCATATGATCTAACCAAAATGAAGAATCTACGTATTTGGGATAAAATTAATTATTGACGTCTTAAAGGACAGCAATAGAAAAGTTTAGGCTAACCATCTTGAAAATGACTGGTACATATAGTAGTAGAAGGTAGTCAGCAGGAAACTATGCATGACCTAGGTTTCATGAGGGTTGGCACTCGTTAAAAGAGTGTATTAACAAATTATATACCTTATCAATCTACGGCGCTACCTCTGAGCTAATTGGGCTGCGAGTGACTAACTGTAAGACTGGAAACTGTCTACCATATTGTAATGTGTTCATCAATCTTGGTGTTTGACATCATTTCCTTTTTTTTATGTTAGGTGGTTGGAAACAACTGGCAAAAAACCTTGGATTTTATGTTGGCTGAATAAGAACTAAAGACAGGAAAAACGTGACAATGGTCACTGATGAAGAACCCGTATACAGTTCATTCACAAGAATCAGCTATGTGAGCCTTTCAGAATATTGATTTCAGGAATGTCAGGCAAGATTTACTACAAATTAATGTATAATTTGATACAAATTCCATTTAACCAAATGCACATAATAAATATACACGCGGTTCTAACTGAAATAAAAGCAAAAGGAAAATAATGTATCTATTAGTATAGTTCCCAATACTAATATTATTATTGTGAACTGTACAAAAATGTGCTTCATACCACTAATAAACTTAAAATTAAATTTTGCAACGACCACCGTACAGAAGGAGATTCGCAACATGAAAAAAGGAGTGTGCACAATTCTGGGATAATTTATAACAGGGAACATTGCTGTTATTTGATCTCATTTAATAAATAAAGGTGATATATTTAACTAATAAGAAGGGGGTTATGAATTATTTGAGTATGCAAAATGACAAATAGCAGTTACATACCGCTGTATTCATCGAAAATTCGACTATTCGTTTGTAGATTACTTAATTCAGATTTTGTATTGCCACTGTCCGACAAGTTAATATTATTATTAGCAAAAATATTTTTTGAGACAACTTCATTAGGACTTGTATCTTCTGCATCAAAATAAACAGAATCAATTTTGGTAATATGATTCGTGGAAACGCCTGCTACATTACTGAGTCGTCGGAGTTTTACATCATTTGACCCCTGAATAATCATTGTATGACTGTCACTTTGAGTTCGACTCGGGAGAAAATCTTCTATAACAGAAGTAGATAAACGTAAACCTGTTTTGGTTGACTTTCGAGACTGAGAACTGAGAGGCTGTATGTTATTTAAATTGCAATCATTTACACAGTGACCAGCGTGAGGTGAATTATGTCCACGTAATGCTCTTGTCTAAAATGAATAAAGAAATATTTGTCATAATCATATATGACTATACTAGAAACAAAATGAGTGTTCATAAAAAATATACATGCAAAGGCGGTTACCTGCTTTGTACAATAGAAAAAGTTAGTTGGAGGATACGAAACATAAGTTCTGTTATGTGTAAGTCCTTAAGATAAAACTGTCATCATCGTAGCTGTATTTTTCTATGATGGAGACAATACAGATACAAAACTCAGTAAGACTTTAGTATTTATTTGGACGACAGATTACTATTATTGACTCATTTGGCATATAAAAGTTGGAGTAATTAACTTCGACCCACACCTTAAATGTGGAGTCTAGTAATGGTAAGAGCTTCCCACGCCGAAGAAGGTGAAGTTACAGTCAATGGATGGAAGTCAACTGCCATAACTAGTCACAGCTATATTGAAGAGTAAATAAATCCCATCAGCACAAATATCTGACGAAACATCAACAAACGAATTTAAGTAAAAAAAGTAACAAACTTAAATTTCGTATCCCTGTTTACTGTAGCTTTCCAAAACCTACTTCATAACTTTTCAGTAATTCTCCATGTAAGATAAATGCTTTTTTTTCATATTTACACAGAAATATAAGAAAAATAAGTAGGACAGTATGCACACTAAAATATATCGACTAGTGAGTGTATGACTGTATTTGACTGTATGACTGTATTTGTCCAGACAAATGACGAACAAATGGCACAGCATAAGAAACATATACAGAATTTCACATGCCTTTTATCTAAGACAAGTGGTGAAATGCCATAATTTGTTTGCGAACATTGAAGCAGCGGTTATCTGCAGCATTCTTAATGTTCACTTGATAAGTAGTATCTAATACTGTTGGTGGATGCATACAGCGTATTGCAGTAAAGGTTTCACTGTAAATTGTAATTCAAGTAGTTGGGATGACTCGTAACAATGTGATATGAAGATGTCAGTATAGTGTAACCCAATCTACCAGATGACAAACATAAATTTAATGAAAATTAGTTCGAAAAGATATACTCAATGAAAATTACAGTATGATATGCAGAACTCAGGCAATAATTAGTGAGAAAATGACTGAATGTGCTGGCTATCATTCTCCAAGTAAATATCGGAAACGATGGGGAAAGCTCCAGCCATACACTAATCTACCATAATTTAAAAACTTAGAAGAGGAACATGCAACTGAAAAATCCAAGGATAAATAGTCAGCAAATATGGTGGTTTACATTCAACGACTAGCTTCTGTAATGATCTGCATAGTTGTGTTTAGTAATTTTATAAATCTGCCCTTTAATGATTATTTATATAATGTAAATAATGACAGTGAACTGACCATATGCCCACTCTTTTTCTTTCGAAGTGTATTCCATTTCTGACGTTTGAAAGCTTGCGCATCAGATAAATCTAATTTCTGCTTATGAAATTCCATACTTCTAAACTGTGAATTATCCAAAATATTTTTCACATTAAACTCTTTCGACCTAATGAATAAAAACGTAATAGAAAAACAAATAAGTAAGCTTATATCTAATCATGAGGTAAAACACAATAGCCTTTTTATATGCATACAAAAATTCCCGTTTAAACAGTGGGACTGGTTATTTTAACTTCTATAACTCTTAACAATTTACCATTTTAAGATATTAAGTATTTCTAGGTGAAGTGGACAATAGAAGAGTCATTTTCAAAAATTAACATGACTCGTAAAGTTAATCAAATCACAAGTGAAGTTATCAAAAATTAGTTGAATTGTATAGTGGAAATCAGCAGACATCGAATAAGTGGCTTAAAGATATTATGACATACGAAAGTTATGGTAATTTTATGTATCCAAAAATAAGCCAAACTTTTGTGCATGTGTATGTGTTGTGACGTGATCGTTCGATCAGTTGCTGCATTTGACCTTGTACGCGCCAATACAGTGAGCAGTGTTAACAAGTATCTTATTGATCTCTTAAAGTCTGTTCCATGCTCTCTCAATCCCAAGCCAGAATAGGAAGAACACAAGATTGATGAGCAACCAGATAGAATCAAATTATACTTCAACAATCCTTTAAATATACACAAAACCTGACCGCCCAGTTAATCAATTAGGAAATTAAGATTTATATAAAGTAAGAGCAGGTAACAGTGAACTGGAATAACGTATACACAATCAAGTAGCTGTAGCTCATAACAGTTAATGTGTTAAGCAGGAAGAATAGAGCAAGTGACACGTAATAATAATAATAATAATATATTATGTACAACCAAAATAAATGAAATAGACTACCGAAAAACAGTTTTACAAGATAACCGATCTTCTTCAAGTACCCGACATATTAAAATGATGGCTAGTCAGTCAGTAACTCACTCACCAGCAAAGTAGAACCTAATATATATACATCGGCTCAAATTGTCATACTCTACTGACAAATACGAAGTATTGGATGGATTAGTGATAGTAAGAAAGGCCAAACATAGAGGAAAGGACTCGGAGAAAGAATTACTGTGTGGAATAAAGGATATAAAACAATCTAAAGGGATATGAAGATTAGATGTATCCACGAAATTAAAGATTTTGAGAAGTAGGTGATATGACGTGACTTTTTACCCAATATGGATAACAGTTGGCCAAATTATTAACGTGACCATGCCGGAACCAATACAGTGACAAACAGCAATAACACTGAGTGATCGATTTATATTCTGATCCTGCTTGTCCCAAACCGGATAGAACACAAGATAGCTACGGTAACCAACCAGAGTCAACTTATATTTCATGCATTCGCTAGTAGATATGCAAAGCCTGATCACAACTGACGAACTAAGAAAATAACATTAATACGAAACAAGAATAATAATCTTAAGAAACTAGTGAAACTGGGACACAGTTACTTAGTTGTAATCCACGAGTGGAAAATGACATAGCAACAGTTAATAGGTTTTTATAGAATGTTAGAGCAAGGGGAACAAAATAATAATAGAAATAAAATGTTCATTGTACATACAACCAAAATAAATAAAATAATCTTTTGGAAGGCAGCTCTGAAATTTAGTCGTACTTTTGAGTTGCTTAATTCACCAGTTGTAATACTGTTCATGTTTCAAAATCCAAGTAAATGCAGTAGATTACAAAACTGGGACCAAATGGTTAAAAATCAGATTCACTAGCCACTAAAAAGCTACAACTGATTCATGATCCTATGTATGGTAATGAATGCACTACAATATTCAGAGCCAAACTGAGAAAGGACAAACTCTCAATAATCCATCGATTCGCCGTTTTTCAATCAAAGTTGGTTCGTGATATAAATCAACTACACAACAATTAGTAGTTACCCCCCCTACCATATTAATATAAAAACGGCATACCACAAAATAATTGCACAGAAATGTTTTTATGACTTACATAATCAAGTGTTGATAACGGTCTAATGAAGCAATATCCACATCTGTAGTAGGCTTCTTGGTCGAAACGGAAGACACGACAGACGAACGCTTTCCAGTGGAACCTGGAAGTGCTTGATACTCATTTCCGGGTGATACAATCTCTTGATTTAGATCTATTTCTAGTGTATCATGAGAAGGACTTTTTCCTTCTCCATCTTCCTCTTCACCGGAAGTTGGTAATAATGGTGCTGCATCGTTATAACCTGTCATTCTTGTAAGAATAGTAAATAACGCCTTAAGACGTCGACCAATACTGTCGTCCAAGTGAAAATCTAGACCGCGCATTTGCCAATTAATACATATATGCCATTGCCCACGCTTTTCTAAGGATGGTATGAAAAGTTAATTGATTCGTTAACTGGTATGAAGTAAATGTTAAATGCAATCGCAAGAAAACACAATAAGTTAAAAACAGCGATTAAAATAAGAACGAACTGGAATAATCATTAATATTTCAACATGATATTACTATCTTAGACAATTCTGGGGAAAATAAAAAAAGTTTTATACTATTGATAATTAAGTTAATCATGTGAAATACTGTTGACGTAAATAAAAGGTTCTTACAATATAACCTATGATAAAGTAGTTTAAAATATCTTATTCATCTAAACAATGTGCTTATTGAATTACTCAGAGAGTAGACACAGAAGACCTATAATCATACTAATGGTGTTTACAAAATAAGTAAACTTTCCGGGCTTTGGTTATCTGGTATGTCATAAAGTAATTAATGGACAAATGGAATTCGATATCACGAACAGGCAACGGTTAGGCAACCACTAAAACCCAGAAGGTACTGGAAAGATGTTTCGTCTAAATACAGGACTCCTTAGAGGTGTCAAGTGCTTCCTGTTTTCAGCAAATGTTTACCCGAATTCTATTTGTGATATCAAATTTAAATCCAACAATCTCCACAACACCTAACTACACTTGGAATATACACAAACCAGAATTCGAACATTTTCGATTCGTTTCATCCATCCAAAGCGACTTTGGATTTTTAATCTGTTGTCATGTGATTCAAATATTATTAGTATTCACTTGAGTTAGAATTCAAACATTCAACTTGACACACTCTAATATGATTACTTTCAGAATTTCAGCAGCTGAAAAGAAACCACGAATTATATGAAACATTCTAAGAGCTAAGCAATATGCAGGATACCCGAAGTCATCAAGTTCGTACGGAAAATTGCTCTAACAAAAAACGTGATACTCTTATTTATATATTAGTGGGAAAACATAGATAGCATGGAAAAGAAGGTTCAGTTACACATGACAAGAAATATAATTACTAAACACATAGTAAACAGAAAGCATAATATCAGTTTATCAAAAAGAAGAGGTTTTCACCTGGAGACAGGGAAGTTAGGAATACAAGTAATTATCTTACCGAGATCTCGCCAACATACATTGAATGTTCCACTAGGAACAACACATGCATTCAATATGACAACATAACGTTTCCCTTTCACATCGATTGTTGATCGCTTTTTATCTGGTTTCCAATCATCAGAACCGACATTAAATTCATCATCAAAACGTAAACAGAAATCTGTTTGTTTAAAAAAAGTAAGAGTCGATCAATAATTAGAACGGAAACTAAATATGCGTAAAAATATGGAATTAAAAATAAATTGACTGACAGATGCCAAATTCAATTGATATTATGTAATCAGTCAATTTAATATCGACATATTCTTATTCACTCATCCATGATTTATAACCTACGATTAGTAGTCACTTGGTCTTTCTTACATTTTATTAATTAGTTGCAATTAACTTCATGAACGCATCGGTACGTGTTTTATAATAATCTGACACAACACTATTTGATTGGTATCGATTTTATCTTTACTGTAAGTTATATATATATATATACTTACATATATGTAAAGCCATGATGAAAAACTGATTGCCAAGAAATTTCATCTCTCAATTGTTTTAAAGGAATTCCTTATATTTACTGTTAAAAAAAACGATAACTAAAATAACAAAGGAGAATCTAGAGGAATAATATATCTCACCAGTAAACTCTCCTTGACTAACAAGCGAGTCTTGATAACAAGCCGATATACGACTTTTGTCCAATGTCAAAACCAAAGCTGTCCGTGAATCAGATTTCAAACTTTGCGACGGTAGCTAAGATACAAAATGGTGAAGAAGCATAAAAAAATTATAACCAAACCATTAAATTCATTTATGCATTGATTAGCCTGTTAGTCTTTGTGAAGCATAGGCTGCTAAATCATTAAATTAGAAAAAGCTAAAAACGAAAGGTTCTACAAAACATACTACGTACTTCTCTAACTTGGCTTTTTCATTTGAGATTTATGCTCAAGAATTATTACAGGTGATTAAAACTGCCTACTACAACTCTTTAATGTGGATGTGAAATTAGTGTACTGATCAGTAAACGAAAATAATTAACAAATGAAGTGTGATATCGATTTTAAATGTAACAATAGATTTAGTTGAAAAGGTAAATGTATAATAAATTAAAAGTGATTAATTTGATATGATAATTTCCATACATACATTCAAATTTTTAAAAATGATATTGTACTTGATAAACTATGAAACATCTCGATACAACAACATAATGTTCGTTTGGTTTTGGGAATTTTACTGTTTGAGATCTGCAAGAATTAATATCATAAACTGAAACGTGTGTTATACAGTGTGCACACAACTAATATTGATAATCCCTTTGCAAACTTGATGTAAAGTTTAAGATTCAAAAGGATGAATAAATGATACACACTCAATTGCACAAACAAACCTTGAGCATATGAATAGGTAAACAAACACCAAGATCTTCTATGGAAAGTTGGAGGAATAAAGTTGATGGCACTTTATTATTATTGACACTGTTATTCGGTGGATTAGAGACTATCGTTACATCCGGTATTCCATTTACGCTTCTTTCAGTGGGATGAACTGATGAAAGAGGTACCGAAGAAGGTAAGGATGTATAATAATCTTCCGGTGGATGGCCAGTGGAATGATGAACAAAATTTGAACGAATTGGTGCTTCTTCAGGAGGAACCTGGAAAATAAAAGTTTCGTTTACACGGAATAAGACGTCGGTCAAAATACTGACAATAATATTACAAAATAAAATCAGGGAAACATGATTTGGCTTTGTCAATAATTTCTTTAAAAAAATTGATGATACAATGAATATATATTCTAAAAGGTACGAAAATTGACTGTTAAATCAAACTGGAAGTACGAACTGAACATTAGGATCAATGAATATGCAGCAGAAGAGTTAGTTAAAGATTTGTGTACAACATTACTTGTGAATTAGGCGAAATGCTAGTTGATATAAGAGAGTTTCTGCTAATGAGAATGAACGAATATATTTCCATACATCCAATTCTTACTGAATTTGTTATGGTTAAAACAAGGGTGAAACAGAATAACAATAATCTCCTATTGGCAGAATAACACGGTGAGGGCTCGTGATACTATCCCGTTGTTTAAACCGAAGTAGGTAGTGTGAGATACGAACTTGAAATTTACTGGTTGAAAGTCAAATGCCATGACTAATTACCCACAGTTCCTTAGCATTTTTATTGCCAGATAGGGTACATCAGGTATCAACATTGTCTAATATAATGTATACGAACGTGTCAACATTTCAATAAAGCATAGGTATTAGCTGGTTGGTTGTTCAATTTTCTAATATCCCTTTATTTTAAGAAGCTTTGAGTCAATAAGTGAATTTTAGTGAGTAACTGTTGTTCAGCTACATGTTGTATAAATTCTGAAATAATTAATTTCACATCCATGCATATTTGGAATATTACTCTGATTTAACACAAAACAATCTAACCAACTTGCACAAGAAAAAAAAACCTAAAATAATAGACAGACTACTTACCATAGATGCCAAGTGTTCAATGTGTTCATTCCACTTAGCGAATTCATCTTTATACACCATCCACATCATTATACCTAGATTAGAGACCAAAAGACAACATCAATAATTGTATTATAACATAAAATAACTGGAAATAATTTTGCTTTAGTATTCTGTTTAACTGAAATGCTACACATTAAAACTCAGGGTAACATTAGAGAGCTTCAATTCCATGCACAGAAAAGACCTAATTCTAATGATTTTTATTAGGAAAATAAATATAAATAGAAAAACTGCTTTTCAATAACCAACCACTACGTTCTACAACAGTAGTTACAAATTCCTCCAGGTGTTGCTGAACAAAGGCATAGTCAAAACTGCTAACCGTTTTACTCTAGGCCATCCAGCTCAAACGGGTCATACATTTAGTATGGATGACTTGTCTATCAAGTTAATAGTTATCTGCTAAAATCTGTCGAACTCAAAGAGAAAACTGAAATAGAGGCTTCTATTATATTGAACTATCTCGGTAACTCAGTGCTTACTGCATTAATGTACACATAACCTTCCCATTTAAATTTACATAAATTTATCTCATTTATCTTGTTTAATCTGGTTTGCGTTTTTTTAGCAAGTTTGGGTTTTTACGGGATGGGGGTGCTAGCCCCATGCCCAACCCTCCTCCTTTACCCGGGCTTGGGACCGGCAGTAACCCTAGGAGGGCTACAGGCGGAGCAAATATTTTTATAGGTACATGGAATGTTCGAACAATGTGGGAGAGCGGGAAGACAAATCAAATAGCTGCAGAAATGAAGAGATACAACTTGACAATACTCGGAATCAGCGAAACTCATTGGACTCAAGCTGGACAGAAAACATTAGCTTCGGGAGAGACGCTACTATACTCCGGCCACGAAGAGGAAAATGCTCCCCACACTCAAGGAGTTGCTCTGATGCTGTCCAAGGAGGCACGTAATGCACTGGTGGGATGGGAACCAAATGGACCCAGGATCATCAAAGCATCTTTCAAAACAATGAAGAAAGGGATTACAATGAATATTATCCAATGCTATGCACCAACCAACGACGGCAACGACGAAGACAAAGATCAGTTTTACGATAGACTGCAATCAATTATAGCAAAGTGTCGAGGAAAGGATCTGACAATACTGATGGGAGACCTCAACGCCAAAGTCGGAATGGACAACACTGGATATGAAGAAATCATGGGACGACAAGGACTGGGAGACAGAAACGACAATGGTGAAAGACTTGCAAACCTATGTGCCTTCAACAAATTGGTTATAGGTGGTACAATATTCGCCCACAAACGCAAACACAAGGCTACATGGGTCTCACCGGATCATACTACTGAGAATCAAATCGATCATATATGTATCAATAAAAAATTTAGAAGATCAATGGAAGATGTAAGAACCAGGAGAGGAGCTGACATAGCTTCAGACCACCACCTGGTGGTTTCTAAAATAAAACTGAAGCTAAAGAAGCAGTGGACAACTGGAGTGGCAGCAGTACAACGGTTCAATACAGCCTTTCTCCGAGACACTGACAAACTCAATGAATTCAAAATATCTCTCAACAACAGGTTCCAAGCCTTACAAGATCTGCCGAAAGAAGAAACCACTATGGAGGACAACTGGAAAGAAATCAAAGAAGCACTAACGTCAACGTGTCAGGAGGTTCTAGGCCGCAAGAAGCACCATTATAAGGAATGGATCTCCACTGAGACATTGAGCAAAATTCAACAAAGGAGGAACAAGAAGATAGAAATCAACAACAGCCGAACAAGAGCAGAAAAAATCAAGGCTCAAGCTGAATACTCAGAAGCAAATAAGCAAGTAAAGAAGAGCATTAGAGCTGACAAACGGAAATACATCGAAAGCCTTGCAACGACAGCGGAGAAGGCTGCAAGAGAAGGAAATATGAAACAGCTATACGACACAACGAAGAAACTGGCAGATAAACATGGTAAACCAGAGCGACCGATCAAGAACAAAGAAGGCAAGACACTCACTGAGATTGAAGAACAAAAGAATAGGTGGGCAGAACACTTTGAGGAACTCCTAAATAGACCAGCTCCACCGAACCCACCGGACATTGAAGCAGCACCTACAGATCTCCCGATAGATGTCACTCCACCAACGATGGAAGAAATCAAGATGGCCATCAGGCAAATCAAAAGTGGGAAAGCAGCAGGACCTGACAATATACCAGCTGAAACACTCAAGTCAGATATCGACCTAACAGCAAAGATATTCCACGTTTTATTCAAAAAGATCTGGGAAGAAGAACAAGTGCCGGCAGACTGGAAAGAAGGTTATCTTATCAAGATACCAAAGAAAGGAGATTTGAGTAAATGTGACAACTACAGAGGGATCACGCTACTGTCGATACCAGGGAAAATCTTTAACAGAGTATTGTTGAACAGAATGAAAGATTCAGTGGAGACTCAACTTCGAGATCAACAAGCTGCTTTTCGGAAGGATCGGTCGTGCACGGACCAAATCGCAACACTACGGATCATCGTTGAACAATCAATTGAATGGAACTCGCCCCTGTACATCAACTTCATTGATTATGAGAAGGCGTTTGATAGTGTAGATAGGAGAACACTATGGAAACTTCTTCGACACTACGGTGTACCAGAGAAACTCGTCAACATCATCCGGAACTCTTACGACGGAACACAGTGCAAAATTGTGCATGGAGGACAACTGACAACTGCATTTTCAGTGAGGACCGGAGTCAGACAAGGTTGCTTGCTGTCACCTTTTCTCTTCCTCCTAGTGGTCGACTGGATCATGAAGACCTCCACATCTGAGGGAATGTACGGGATTCAATGGACAAGTAGGATGCAACTCGATGATTTGGACTTCGCAGATGATCTAGCTCTTTTAGCACATACACACCAACAAATGCAAGCGAAGACAATCAGTGTAGCAACAACTTCAGCAGCAGTAGGGTTGAACATACATAAGGGTAAGAGCAAGATTCTCAAATACAACACAGGGAGCACCAACCCAATTCAACTTGATGGGGAAACTCTGGAAGAGGTGGATACCTTCACATATCTGGGGAGCATCATCGATGAAAAAGGAGGGTCTGATGCAGATGTAAAGACAAGGGTTGGCAAGGCAAGGGCAGCATTCCTGCAGTTGAAAAACATCTGGAACTCAAAACAAATATCAACTAACCTCAAAGTCAGACTCTTCAATTCGAACGTGAAGACAGTCCTGCTGTATGGAGCTGAAACCTGGAGAATTACTGCAAACATCCTCAGACGGATACAGGTATTTATAAACAACTGCCTACGCAAGATACTGAATGTCCGTTGGCCGGAAACCATCAGCAACAACTTACTATGGGAGAGGACAAACCAACTTCCAGCCGAAGAGGAAATTAGGAAAAGACGGTGGAAATGGATAGGACATACACTACGCAAACCATCAGACTGCATCACAAGACAAGCATTGACATGGAATCCTGCTGGGAAACGGAAAAGAGGAAGGCCAAAGAACACGCTGCGTCGAGAATTGGAAGCAGACATTAAAAGGATGAGCAGCAACTGGAAACAACTGGAAAGGATTGCTCAGGACAGAGTTAAATGGAGAACACTGGTGAGCGGCCTATGCTCCTCAGCGAGGAGTAACGGGCAGTAAGTAAGTAAGTAAGTAAATTTATCTCATTTGGATATTATTGCTATTACTATAAACATGAAGAATGAACTTATTGCTTACCCATTTTTCTAAGTTTTAAATAATTTAGATTATTCCAAACATAACATAATCTATGACCGAAACATTTGATCGGACTCATTTTCATTACTCTATAATACTTAGATTTATTTTGACTGTAAATATCACAAGTACAATTATCCTATATAGATATGTAATTTAGCATTATTTACCAATCGAAGATTACTGACCTCGTTTAACTAACACTTCTAAATTTATATACTACTGAATAACTAATCAACTATCAAAACGACTTCCTAATTAATATACAATCTTAGGAATTGTTCAGCTCCGAAATTTGTGTCCAAACAATAATCATGAAGAAATAGGTGCAATTCACAGATGATGCAGATGCATTTACTCTCCCTCTTTTTCTTGATTTTAGGATTCAACATTATTTCTTTTTAAACTACTGGTCTCTACTTTTAGTTTTAATATCATTAATGCTACTCATTTTACCGCATTCATTGACATTCACATCACAATTCAAAATAATTATAAGTTGTCATAAAACACACTTACAATCACTAATTAACGGTATATATCATTACCAAGGTTAACTTTGATAATTCCAAACAAATTGAGCATTCGATAGATTGTTTATAAAATGAGTGATATATATTTATAAAATTCCAATAAGTAGAAATTAAATTTTCCGACATTTCGCGGCTTAGTGCAAGTGGCTTCTTCAGAGAAATGAATAACCGAATTGAATTAATACCACAACCATAAAATCGATATCAAAAATACCCAAATTATTCAAAAAAGGTTTTTCTAGTTATAAGGAAAGACGAATAGCTGAAGCACTTCACATTTTGTTAAATCCAGCTAAACTTAACAAAAGGGAAGGTCTTTCTATTCAACCAACATGGACTTTCTACCCAATCGACCAAAATTAAAGTACATCAAATTTCATACACATGAACATACATATAATTTTACTCTCACATAATGACATATTTTCCTTTCACATCACACTGACATATGAATACATACCTCATTTCAATCCACCTTGATCCAAAGAACTTGACATGACACGATTAAACTCGTACTCTGATTGTACGAACCTATTTTGTTTTTGATTTGTTTGATTGTATTATTTAGTCTTGTATTAATTCAATTCAGTTATTCATTTCTCTGAAGGAGCCACTTGCACTAAGCCGCGAAATGTCGGAAAATTTAATTTCTAATCATTGGAATTTTACAAATATATGTCACTCATTTTATACACTAATCAACGGTGGAAATATGTTTGTAATTTATTGATATGCCGACCAGGTAAAGAAGATTGGTTATCTTCGAGGTGTTTTTCGGTAGACTATATCATTAATTCCTATTACTATAATGTTGCCCTTGTCCTATCCTCCCGTTTAAAGCATCAATTGTCAGTGTACCGTTTCTCATTGACGAATTACGGTTAATTGATTATGTAAACATTGCACTGATTCACATTCACTACTACCCCTATTTTGCATAATTGTTAGTTTTCAAATTCGTTGACGGTGTAGTCTGGTTTTGTGTATATATAAAAAAATGTTTGAAATACAATGTGATTTGTCTGGTTGATTTATTGGCTCTTGTCCTTCAAATTCTGCCTCAGGAGTGAGCGGGCATCGGGCAGACGTGCAATGACCATCTAGAAACTCTCATTGGCGCTCGTTATTGTGACTTCATGTGCTCGAGGTCGCATCAACCACTTGATCATACTCATCAATCGTATCAACCCCTTTCTAACGGCATAACATTTATTTAAGGATATTACAAAGAATGAGTATTTTATACATTAGTCTTGCCAAATTTTAGCATGCTGAAATACACTATTAAATCAAAATTTGTAAAATAATATTTCCATCAAACATTTAAGCAAACTGTTTCTTATCATTTTTTAAGAAAGAGTATATTTAATGAAAACATAATACATACCACGATCAAGTGTGAAAGGTTTAAGCCATACGATAGGGCGATTCAAGGATATAAGAAATGCATCCTGCTCACCATGACTTTTATTAGTCGTAGTAACAGTAGCAGTAGTCGATGAATCCATACTTTGATTCGGTGCGAATTTCTCATCAGCTAATAAAGAGCGCAAAGCAATCGATGTACGGAAAAACGCCACATTTTGAAAATCAGGACTAAGTGCATGAAATGTATCCTGGTAAATAAGTAAAAAAGTGTACCAGAATATTCAGCAATAAATTTTTAAATTCAACATGTAACACATATTGTAATCAGCGATGTCCACAAGATGTAAAGGTATTATTAATTAGATGAAAAAGGAAAGTGAAGTATGGTTGTTAAATATAAGTAGCGGATTTTTAACGATCGCTGACATTTTTAGAACAGCAGTTACACAACACACACAGTAGTTACACAAAACAGTATGCAATCAATGATGAAGTAATTATTTTAATCTGAGATAACGAACTGGTCTGAGTTAGACAACCACTGACTACCAGGAAAAACTGGACAGCTGTTTCATCCTAATCTGTTGCTCTAGCAGTGGGCATCCATGATCCAAACAAGAAGTCGAACACAGAATCTCGCGATGAACACCTAACTGTTGAACCATTGAACCAATATCAAACAGTTGATGCTTCCAACTTAGTCAATTCGCGATATATTTGTGCGACGTCATTCACTGTCATTAGTGAGTAACTCCCTTACAACCAGCATGATTGAAATCCAATGATCACGTGTCATCTCCAGAACTTCAAGGGTCGCTTTGAGAAGTTGGAAGCCAGTGGAGTAACGCTGACTACAATTGTTTGTTGCAGATACATGGTCAGAGGTCAACAGTTAGATGTTCATCGGGAAGCAATAGCTCTATTTCCTGTCGGAGTAATGGATTTGCACTTCTGAAGCGTCTCGCATTTCCGATTTTGACTGATTACCTAGCTCAGACAAATTTGTGATTACATAAAAAATCCATTAATCTTTAGGATACTCAATTACAATAATTGTTTTAGGGTAGGATCGGGCAATAAATACGTGCATACTTTCGATAAAAAAAATGAAACTAACATCAGTAAATAATAAGTAAATTGTACACAACGTAGAAGGTGCCTCATATGTAAATCGGTTCAAGTTAGTACACCAATTAAGTACAATGAATTGAAATTATCAAGAGTACTAGATTAGTCGAAATAGTAATATCAGTCGTGGTAAAAAGGATTAGGTATAGTGGATGTGATTCGAACATAATCAATAGAATAAAAAGTATAAAGTAAACTAGAAAGTCAGGATTTAATGGAAGACTAAGAGTGAATGTATTTGCACTGACCCTGAGCCACTTTTACCCGATGTCTCGCAGAGTTGATTAGTGACCAGCGCCATTTTGCCTAGCACTGAATGACGATCGAATTTTATTGGTGAATTTTGAATGTAGTCAAAATGCTACGCGATACCATTTGTCACTGACCACATGTTTGTGACAGTTGGAACGTATTAACAAGATATACTCGTGAGCTTGACAGAACTGATGTTTTATGTCAAAAAATATCACTTAGAATCTTTAACAGTAGCTATTAACGTTAGTTGGTCATATTGCATTATACTGAAAACTCAATGACTTGTGTCCGTTAGGTTTTTGTTGAAAATTTGTCCCTCAGGGCGTTAGTACAAGAGATTTACAACTTTGGTCACCGGACATAATGCTAAGCTATTCATATGTAATGAATTGGGAGCTCGACCACTACTCCCAAATAACATTTTATCTCGCTAAGCTGGCTGTAGGCTAAATCCACTTAGACTAGTGACCACATTCCAGCTTGATTTATATAACTCAATCTTCAAAAGACAAACAATACACTAGCCACTCCTCAATCATCAAGCAATGTGATTATCTCTGCCAGTCCTACATAGAAATAGGTGAGGTTCGGTTCGAATAGTCAGGTAACAGATGTAGTATATGAAACTGGGTGGTTTAGGATCAAATCCTCCCAGGGATAGCTGGTTGACTCAGGATGTGGAGTGCCAAACAGAACAAAGCCAAAGACCATCGTTTAGTACCGACTAAGTCCAAATCACCCCCCATTTCAATTATAATGAAACCGTTTTATAACATGCAACATAAACAAGACCAAAATTTACATAATTCCCATGATTACAGACTAGTAAGAATAATATATTGTATTAATTAAACTCACCTGATCAAAATAGCCTAGATCTAAGCCAACATTAGCTATAGTAGCATATATGAAAAGAGAGCTATCACCTAGTAGAAATGAAGCAATAAATTAATAAAAGACTGTAGTAAGCGCAAAGTTGCAAAAGTAATGAAGCAGACTTATAAACTAATACCATTCGGCATGTTGTTAAAGTATTCAAACACGATGAGAATCCACTCGGATTAAAATAGCTTACCAACATGCCGAATGACCAAATTTATATGACGTACTTATAATTCATTAAAGATTTCTCGAAATACCCGATCATTCACTTAAATCGATCGAGCTAAAATAGTGAGTCAAGTGTTTTTCTTTGCACGTCCCAGATGCATGGAAATTTCAGAAAATCGGCCTAGGCGTTTTAGATATTTCCTTTAATCTGTTTTGAATTGGGCATCTAATGCAATGATTCCTTAAAAAAGTAACACTCATTAATATGGACAATTGCTATGTTTTCGTTCCATGGGAGTTCCTGAAGCCTTTGGTATACACTTAAAGAAGCCAAAACAGTGAATGAAGGAAACTTATCCGAACTCGTTCTTCGGAGGTTATAAATTCTAGATATTCAAAGATCTTGTTCATCATCCCCCGTCTATCTACTAACCTTTTACTCCCAACGGATTTATTTTCGTTCCCATATCCCTTACCTTAGCATAGACATAACATCGAAGTTTTGGTTGTTTGAAATATTTTATTTCAATGATTAGCATATTTTTGTATATTCAATAATTTTGAGAATTTTATAAATCATCCTCTTTCTCTTTACCACACTATTAAACTGATAACACAGACAAGTTTATTTGTTTCCGTTCCCTTCGAAAACAGAATTCACCCACAAATGTCATCGTACCACATTAATTCACCAAATTGCATAATTATAAGCCAACAATAAGTAGACATACGTAAACTTTTAGTATATTGAATAATTAGAAAACTTGACAACTAGAGTTTAGAATGTCGCCTGTGTGATAAACGGTGAGGCAATGTAATATCCAAACTGAATGGAGGAAACGATTGGATGCTGGTCCAGTTGTTTAAAGTTCCCACGCTCTTTGAGAAATTTGAAGGTCCTGAGTTCAACTCCCTGGGAAGCAGATGCGCACTGCTAAAAGGAATCACACGAGGACGAAATGATTGCTCAATTCCTTCTACGTTTTAGTGATTGTCTAACTCCCCATTCTAAAATTTTTACAACACCCAATGATAACTACTGAACATCTAGTTAGTCTAAAAATAACTAAATAAAAAGCAAATAATCCTAACTTTATTAGCAAGTATGATAATATACAAAGTAGCGTGTCTAGCTAGCACAGAGTGTAAACATATGTTCACAGTAAAAGCACTACAGTATAGCTTACTAGTTAGTCCTACAGAAGATTTTCGTCCAGATTCAAAGAAGTAATCAAATGCATTTGGACGAATATTTAAATTTGATGGTCTTTTTTGAGACAAATAATGTTTATCGTTAGTTTGGAAAAATGATGATGCCGCATTACGGTTATCTAATAGATGTGTTTGTGAAACACGGTTGGTTAATTCAATTTCAATTTTCCTAGCTTCCAATTTGATTGCACCATTTTTCGTAGAGGCCAACAGTTGGATTTCTTTCATTCGTATTCTGTAAGAATAAAAAAAATGTACGTGGTAATTAAATTTAAAAAAAGATGCCATTTCGAGGACATGAATAATGTATGTTACTAAAAGCAGTCAGTCTAATAATAAACTCTTAAAGTTTAAAAAAACTCAGTAAACATAAGGGTTACACTATTTTGTTGTAAATCTCTAAATGTGAAAGATGACAATGCAGCTCGGTTGTCTAAACCGGTGGGGCGCGTGACTTAGTAGCTGAAAGTCGAATACCTTAACCACTAGGGAATGATCCCACCGGGCTATCATTAAATGACTCTGTGTAACTGCTACTAAAAAGCAAGCACTTTGTCCCCAGTTAAGGATACGAGTATATGACCATGTCCAGAAATTGTAGAAGTTTGTTAAGGTCAACTGTAGTTGATGATCTAATCCCGACAGGTGAACACTCTACACACTAAGCAACAGAAGAAACAGTGCAGCTGAGAGATATAAATAGTACTTTATTGTAAATTTGCCTCTCCCACGAGCAGCACGTGACAAAAGCCAGTCACCAGTTAAAACATTCTGAGTAGTGGATACATTTGAACGTGCTAAGTCGTCTGGGTGACTCATTTGATTATGTGCAAACTTTGGAAGAGGTTTACGTAGACGGGGTCGTTCTTCGCCGGCCATCTTCTGAATGACTTCATTGATTTCCTAAATAATAGAGAGAAGTAACACATTATAAGTACAGTAGTTTGAAAGATCAATATTATTACGATAAAAAGCTTGCACTAATAAAAGAAATACATTGTAAGTTTACTCTTGTAATTAACACTAAATACCAACATTCAGGTAGCATATAATCAGAGCTTGTGTTGAAATATCATCTGAGCTTGCCATTTCAAGTGGTGACTGTCAGAACTGTCTACTATCGCTGTTTTGGTTATTAGAAATAATGCTTTTCTCGTTTGAATGTTCACAAAACAACTTACTAAGAAGCCCATTTATCGACCAAGATGTATGCACATAACGCGATTCTGCTTAGTGAAAACGCTAATAAAATGTAGTCTTTTGATTGTGTTGCGCAGTAATTCAAGCATGCTTAGGATGAGTTTGTTTATCTCGAAATAGGAAATGTCGTAACACGGATGGTCTACGTCAACACCCCAACTGAAATAGCGAGTTAAGTGAATCAACCATTTCATTAACTTTGGATGCATGATCATAATGGGTTGGTGTTAAACACATCTAAAAAGTTCGTTTGGTTTTTAACAACTTACATTACCTGTGGTATAGGCAAGCTCTTTATCAGGCAATCAAAGCACAAGTATGCTTCGCGTTAGTCCGCTCTGTTGTGCTGCATTGATTTAAAACGTGTCAATTAAACGTAGATGACATTCATAGGTAAGTGTTGTATGATCAAAGATGTCTCCCCTTTGTTAAGACCACAGAGTAAATAATGAAGAAGTGAGACGCGGGGTGCATCGAGGAAAAGTAGTAAACCAGATGCAGTTGTGAATAATCATCAACTGGGGTAAATGGAAGGTGTATTAAATACGTCAAATCATCGCCAACTTCTACGTGTGGGAAAGAAGAAAGGGTGGAGCAGCCAAACCAAAACATGGCATCAATTCATGAAAGTGATAACTGTCAGTTTGAGTTGTGCTGGTAGATGCAGGTTAAATGGTTGGATTACGTGCGATCAACGTGACAAATGCTTCAAGATGTTAGGTGATATATATAAGAATGGTCACAGTGGTATACGTGCATTTACTATTTGTGTTCCATGAGATTCTAAACTATGAAATTTTTACATGCCATCCTTTTCAAGGATTATTTTTTTCTTCTGGAGTTATATTCTTTATGTCAAACCTTTTTTATCACCATATTGCTAAGAATTTTAGTACTTTGGTATTCTCCTTGCTGTGATAACAGGATGTGGTAACTTGGACCGTGGCACATATGTGTAAAATTTTACGACGTGCATGACTGGCTAACATATAATTCAATGTCCAAAATAGCAAAGTAATATCAATGAATTGCAATGAATACAGTCTCAGAAATAAAAAGAGAGAAATCTTAGTATAACAGAATCATATTTACCTTCATAAACAACTTGACAACAACCATGATATAATTTAACATATCAGTAGTCAAATTTTGCTCTAGAGTATCAATTTGTATTTGTATATCCAAGTAGAGACCTTGTTCTGCTTCTAAACCATGAGTCAGTGTGGGCGCTTTTCGTTGATTGCGAGCATAACGACCACCGGACGAAACACGTTGGACAATGGAAGCCAATATACGGGGTAATGGTAACGAGATGGACGTTGGAAAGTTTGCTGGTGGATGCTGAAATATAGTTAACAGATTAATAGAATACATACTGAAAAGGAAACTAATTCATGATTCAGTATATGAATAAGAAACTAAGTTGTTTCGGAAGAAATAATGAAGAAAAGTGAGAAATTATGTTGAAAGAACCTATCTGAAAAAAAATCGAGAAGTAATTTGGACCAAAGATTGGTTAAGATACATAACTACTGAAAAATAGTGAGCATAGAATGGTTGAAGTCAATCAGTTAATTATGGACAACGCAAAACCTGAGACATAAGCTCATAGGTCCAAGGTGCGGTATCACATTAGCATGAAGTGACCAAGTTTACAAAATGAACATGACAATGTGTTTAGACAGTAAGGAATGAAGCGAATGTAGGTACTAAGGAATAATGGGACTAAAAATCTAGAAAAAAAACAAAAGGTGAATACATTTGCACGATTGTGACCGACTATGAGCAACGTCACTCAAAATCTTTAGTCTCTGGTTACGATTATCACGCGGACCCCAATATGGCCGTCCGTATCTATTAACATGGTTAGGTCACCAATCAAAGACTTCATTAGACTCATCTCCAAATTTTGATTTGCCAGCACTTACCTATCTAACATTCTACTCATGCACCGGCCATTATCGTGAGACGAGGTAGGTGGTGGTCAGGGATACGCAACGCATGTCCCAACCAACTTAATCGATCTACGTTCTTAAACATATTCACTCGTTTGTCATTTTTCCCTAGTACTCAGTATCTTACATCAATTTTCGCTTACTCGATCACTCAACGATATGGTGGTGAATCTTTGAAGACTTACCTAATCAAAGGCTTTAAGCTTACGCATACCTTTTATTCCCATAGCACATATTTCGTATCTACTAATTAAAACATAACAGGTTAAGCTCAAGCATTCGTTGAGAGACGGATATCTCGCTTATGCCATAAGTGACGCAAGGTGAACTACCTGAATCAGAGCTGAGATTTCCTCATATACCAATTTATTAGAGCTGATGAAACTTCTGAGATGACTCATATCACTATCACTATACAATTCATGCTGGACAGTTTACAATATGGACGAACAGAATCACTGGAAATCCAAGGTACACAATTTTAGTTTGGTTGTGTCATGAATCTACAGTGGAGACCTAACCGAAGCAACAGAGTTCAAAGAACATTACTAATCATACAGTTGGAATTCGTTTGCTGTCAAAAACACGTATCTTTGATAAAATTTCATAAACCAAAATAAATCAACTGCAAAGATCGTGTATGAAATATGAATACGAGTGAATTAACTACCGCATATAAGTACTGTGTAATTAAAATAAAACTAACCAAAGATTTTAGACTTAGCGAATGATCTGTTACACTAATATCCACATAACTACGAGATCCGATCTGACCAGTAACATATATAGGATCGATCTAAAAAGGAAAACATGATATGTAAGTAGAAGACTTGCTGTATAGAAACGTTTCTTAATGACAAGAATAGGAATACGAATTACACAGTAATTTCCCAAGCCATTCATTGAACATAGGTAAACAAACTAACCATAATAGTGTTCTACTGAAGTAGAAAGTTTAACAGTAAACTAGATGACCGAATAAAGGAAAATAAGGTGAATAAGTAATCAAGTACAAAGTTGTGAATTAATTACTAATAACAATTGCAGAGAAAATTGGGATTATGGTGTCAATAGTTTAAAATTAGATGTGAAACAGTTACTTATGTATTTATGAGCTTAACTTCATAACACTGGATAAGAGCTCAAACCTAAAAATCTACCTCAATTCGTGTAGTCAGGTAGTATCATAAGCTGTCACGTTAGGAATTACAACTTAGAGTTAATGAATATAGTGCATTTATAGAACAACACGGACTTTTATTGTGAATAAAAATGTAAAGATTTTAAAAGAGTTAGCAAATAAATTAGTCAGCTACATTTCACACTAACATGATAAACAGCTTTAAGCGTTGAATGCAATGCAACGTTGACAGTTAAACCTTGAGAAACTGCTAGAAGATTGAATGATAAAGGTGGTGATGGATTTGTTTTACTAGCAGTTGTAGCAAATTGTGCAGGTTCTGCTAACAATTGATATGATGATCGCAAATTATTTGATGGATCACTTGCTGTAGTAGTTGTACTACATGTCGGAGTTGTGGCCATACGAGATCCAGAAGAACGCCTAAATAAAAAATGAAAATATTTCGTTTTAACCCAATAAAATAAGTAAAGAATAGAAGCATCCATAAAAGTAAAACATAAAAACTAAATTACCAGGAGTGAATTTGTGTGTAACCAGTATTTGGGTTTCTTAAAAGTTCATAAACAGTAGAAGAGATACGTTTAGCTTGGCGTTGCATTACACTATGTAAACGTACAGGATGATGTGGTAAAGTAACCATGACTCTTCCAAGGCTAATAACGCATGCATTTCTTTCAGATTGCAAACTTCGACTACATGATAGCATAAGATGAGAACGTCCAGCTTTCACACATACAACTTCCCTAGAGGAAAAAAGTTTATAAATCGTTATAACTAAAACAATCCATTTGAATGCAATGCGATAAAAGCAATCGAAAAATTGAATAAAAAGAAAGTAAAGACCACTAAACACTGATTTATTACGCAATATAATAACTTACTGAATTTTTGATGGTAGTTTTTCAGTTAATTGAATATTACAGTCACTAAAATGCAAATTCAAACTATGCGTAAGGAATTTCTCCGAGAAACTGCCTAAATGATCCGTGATATGTAAAACAAAAAATAAATAAGAATTAGTACAGTGATAATGAATGAAAGTTTTCTATTTTAATGTGATATCAATAAAAGATCTGGATTAGGCAACCAATAAAAACCAAGTATTAGACAGCTATTCCACCATAGAATGTGATTCTTGAATGATGTAAGTCCACGTTTGTACGGGGAATTGAGCCCAAAACCAATGAGCCAGTGGTTTCGTGATTGTATTAGCCATGGAGCCTGAAGATACTGTGCTATTGACATGTCTAGAAGAAGACATGTGATTGGTCAATATTGTGTGACAGACATACGACAATAACGAGGTCTTATATGTATATATATCTTACATAATATTGGTTATAATATAAACGTGTGAGTGACTAAATGGCTTCTTGATAATCAGTCAGATATTTGTGCTTGTGCATAGATTAAGGCAAGGCTGGGTGTTAGCTGTAGACAATAGCGCGGCGGATAATAGAATCGACAATAATGGCCATCCGTGCATCAGATATAACAGCTAGATGGAAACCTGGGTATGTAATACCGAAGAGTACCTTAATGGAACGGAATAGCCAACATTCAATGATTGATATTCTTACATTTAGTCGATTCGCTATCTACTGAGCAAAGTCATCGATTGATTTTCAGTTTTTCTTCATTTTCGGTGGTTGTCTCACTCAGGCCAATGCATGACATTAAATTCAACATAATCCACAGTACCCAATAATTAAAGTCTCTGCTAGATAAAAACGTCTCATTTTGTTAAGTTATCCAGTTCAGTTGATTGTGAGATTTTTCGACAATAGTGTGTTTTTGTGAATAGACTTCAATAAGATATACTTCAGACCGAGCTGGAATATATATATGAATGGATTCAACTTCTAATATGATAAAACAGAACTCGTCGAGGCTTATTTTAATTATAAGCATGCATATATATATCAATAATTCATTTATGCTGACCAATAAAAAATTTAAGTAACACGTTGAAATGGTTAGGCATACCTAGATAGAATTTAGTCGAATAAATAGAAATTACCGATTACAGTAATAATAAATAAATTCTTTTTAAATAATACCTACGAAAAAATACTTTGTGTAATTATAGTGTCGTATTTAAATTACTAACCATGACCACGTATTTGTTTAGATAGCGTAAATGAACCATGAACATTTCTAACACCTGCATTTAAATTAAGTTCACTGAGTACAGCACTAACAGCCATTTGACGTATTTTAGCTGCAACAAATACAACAAGTGGTATACGTTCTCCCCAAACCCATGGATATGTAAATTGTTCAAAACCGGAACAAGTGAAAGGATTATTATCTTTTTTTGACGATGATGTATTCGTTGAAGTATAAAAAGGATATTTTGAAGACTGATCATTAGGTGATAAAACTTTAAAAATATTTTGTAATTTATCCCCATACTCAACAGTAGATGGACGAGATAAAAATGCTTGTATATTAGAATTCCATGGATTCGTGAATAAAGATTTATTGTGTTGACTGTTGGCATCTTTGGGTACTAAAGACTCATGATCTTTTTCAATTTCTTCATTTAGAACACGATATGTTACAGTAGGGAATGTTTTTCTGCCGAATAGAAATCCCTTGAAAGTTATTTGGAAAAATAATACAAATTAGGCATACAGATAAATGTACAATATACATTTCTATTTATTTACACAGGCTAGTGCAAAATTAAAAAAACAATCAGTATATACAGAAGTATATATATATATATATATATTACTGTGGTTAGATCCAGGGTACCAAATAAAATAAACAAATTGATTGATGAAGTAGAGGACGCTAATCGACTTAAACATTTAGAACACTTATGTCCAATCACCCAATACCTCTAAATATGAAAGAGGCAGTCAAAACGAAACATACTATCAGTCCATAAACATAGTGATTTTGATCCAAGGCACTTACATAGATGAAGACCATCGGTCGTGATACGTGTAATTAATCACCTCCATTAGTGGTTGGAAGAGTTACGTAATATGGCTAGGGATGGAACACAGTTAAGTGTTTCGCAGAATCCTACAGAATTATTTATGATTAATATTCTATGTGACTAGGCGAGTTCACAGGATTTCAGAGAAATCATTAAATAGAACTATGAAAAGTGTCAAACTATGTGGTATTTCAATAAATCCATTATTAATAACTTCGATTACATCTAGATAGATATTTATTTTCAACAAGTATTTATTTATAAGACAGTGCCCAATTGATATGCTATGATGATAACGTGGATATTATTGCAATACAGTATATTGAAGGTTACAATAGATTACCACATATTCTTATATTTAGACGAAATCTACACCACCCTCATTATTTACCGAATTGATTCATTCTTGTTTCAATGACTTCTTTCATGACTCGTCTTATCACAATGAAAATAATTCATCTCCAAAAATTCATCCTCACTATTTAACGCAATTATATTGCATAGGTTCTATCTAGTTTCTATGACATATTTCTCAACTTCGTTGAAGGCTTCGAGAAATAATAATAATTTCTTGTACATTTATTTTATTACCAAGTTTGATCGATTAGAAATAATCTTCCATACAAAGGGGTTGATCTCAGGAATTCGTAGTTTACTTGGCATAACTATGATGAGTGGTTTCTTGTCAACTTTATTTCCGTTCATCTTCTCGTCGTCCATGTCCGTGTTTTCCTCCTTTAACCAAGTATCTAGAAAAAATCTTAGCTATTTCATATTATTTGTACTGCTCGACATATTTGTTAATATTATTTCATCGTTCATTACAACTCTTAAGTACTCATACTAGGACCTTCAACATTTTTCTTAGTCTTATTATATTCTTAAATTACTCACCAAAACATTTAACCTATTATCGACATTTTTACAGACAACCTTCAACTAATGCCACTACCATTATCCTGATTGGTAATTTTGGTGATTATTGTCGGATTTTGTCAATTTATCTACTATCTACGCATATATATAGCATTCTACTGTGCTACTTTGAAAATAAAATTGGTGAAAAGAGATCTCTTTGCTGAACTGAATTATCACATTTAAAGTTTCAATGGGCGTTTTCCGTTTATAAATATATTTTTGTCGATCTCCACGTATTCGAACAGAGATACGAAGCGACCAAAACGACAATCTACGAATACTTTAAAAGAAATAGGATAATCACCTTATTTCCTGTAGGTGAATTTAAATTAAAAGGATTTGAAGGGCCGTGATGTGTGGAATGATAGCCGACAGAATAGTTATTTTTAACATCAAACGATTCTGAAGTACATATAATATTGCGATCACGATCTTCTTCTGTAATTGTGGGCATAGTTGCTGACGGTAACGAGGTAGATATAGGCTGAAATGAAAAGATATTGTATAGATATATGATACAGAAGTATTCGATCAAACTGGCAGTTTCTATGAAAATTAAAATATTATGGATATTAAGACACGAGAAAGTGTTACGCCGGGTGATTAAAGAAAAGTAACGAACTCTCAGAACTGTATTTTGGGGGACTATTCTCGTTATTTTACTCATGAGTGATGTAATCATTTTATTCCTATGACTGTTACGTTCCCCTTGCTCGGTTCTCTCGCTTGGTGTATTGATTCTTTGTGTATTGTTCATTATTACGAACTACGTCTACCTATTTGTGTACAAGTTCTCCCCATTCACTACCACTATTTCTTTTGTTCTGTACAAATGTTAAATTCTTGATTGGTTCACAGTGTGGTCTGATTTTATGTATATATAAATGCATGATTAAAATATAATACGACCTTGTTCTCGGTTCTCTCCGGTTCTTGGTTCTTGCTACTCAGTCTTCCTGTTCTTAATTCTGGTTGTTCAATTGTCGGCCTAGGGAGGTGAATGGGCTTAGGTCAATCACACGATCTTAACTAGGCACGCATCTCATTGGCGTCCGCATCCACCAACCAAAATCATCACCCTCCTCTTTTTCTTTCTTTTCGTCATAACAGAAAGAACAAACAATTATACATCATATTAAACATATATGCTGAACAGATTGATATTTTTTAATCAAAGTGCTAGTTAAAGTCGGATAACGCCTATGAAAATATGTTTTAAAGTAATAAAAACGGCTGATGACAATAGCAAATATTTCATATTTATGTTTTGGCTTTTCATACTCTATTTGTATGGATAAACATCAATGCAGTAGTCGTTAAAAGGTTGAAACATCAGTATAAGGCGATACATTTCAAATCAGAATGATCATTAGGAATCAATTAATTTCACTGAGATTTTATTATAATAAAATGTCATAATACAACTAAAATATGATATATTTAAAACTTGTCGTGACAAACTCGCCTTGCGTATAACAGTTTTTGTTTTTGGCACAGTAGAATACAACTCAACATAATTAGCTAATCGCCTCCAACACGAAGGTGAAGAATAAGATGATGTAACACCATGACTAGTAGGTGACCTTGGATCATTAACCGATGATTCAACATAATCTGAAATTCTATTGGTCGGAACAGGTGAAAACGACGGTATGGTAGTAACCACATCATGCAAATTAACCGGATTAGTTATAATTAATAGACCTTTATCTGCACTAGAATTAGATGAGTTCTCACCAGAAGAACGGTCACGATCAGTAGTAAATGAATGGAACATTTCTTCATTGTTATTGAAGCCTGAAAATAAATAGTTCGCAAAAGTTAACAGTTAGTGGTGAGATAGTGAAGTGATATGAATGGAAATTTTACATTTATAATAATGAATAGGTCCTTCATGTACAGATAATTCAATGATGAAAACGATTATGATGAGATACATAATAATTTCAAAAAATAACAAAACATTTGATTGATCTACGCAAACCACCAATGATCATGTGGTTGACTTAAAACAAAGTTCTAACAAGTAACTATAACTAGTAAGGTTAAACTATCATGATAGTAATAGTAATACCGGTGTTACTAAAAACGTTAGATGATTGCCGCTCCATAATGCGAAGTGAGTAAAGCTGAAATAATGGATTATTAAATCTTAGCTTAATAATCTCTAAGCTTTGTGGATAACAAAAGACATAGAAACTCTAGATGTACATTATATTACGTTATAGGTTTAAGCTGGTGAGAAGTTAGAAATAAAATAAAAAGGATTATCCAAAGTAACATGGTTTACAATAGTTTTGTTGCTGAAGGCAACTGACGACGACAATTAGTTAGAAATTGAAGTGTCAGTGTTTAAAGTAAACAGTTTTTACAGGAACATTTAACAATTGTTAAGTCAATTAATATGAAAATTAAAAGAGGTGCAAGATATATGAAAGTACAACATAAATATACATAAGCAAATGCGGAAAGCAATAAAAGAGAATGATAAATAAAGTAGCTAAAAAATATACGTAGAATAACACTTCATAAAATATGCATTCTTTCTTGAATGAAGAACGATCCGGGAGAAAGACTTAGCAGATCTTAAACTGCCTGAGATGAATAATATTCATATGCATTCAGGGTCGATCTAAGAAAATGTCAAGAAAATGAAATTCCGACTTTTCCTCGAATTCTATTGTGAATTTGATCGAATGACAGAAAGTGTTATATTCATACAGGATCTTCCCAAGACAGATTGTTACGTCGAATACAATGAAGTTATCATCCATATATCTGCTTATGGAAATAAAGTTAATCTAAAGTTAGTTAGAAAACTGAATTTCAGCTAGTGTATTTTGTAGAATGACTGTGTCAGCTGGTAGAGGACACAGAGGTAAGCTCAATTTGATACCATCAGTTTGCCGATGGAACTTATCATTAAATTTGAACTGCACGTGCATCGCAACAGTGGTTCTATTAGGTAACGTCATAGTGAACCAACATTGATAATGTTATTTCGATATAAACCCACAAAAAAACTACTTTAAAGAGGGGAGAGTTTGTGAAAGAAGAGGTAATTAAAAAATCCATCCTCCTTAGGGACATACTGAAATCGACTACTGAGTCCACAGAATCAAAAGTATCAAAAATAATGAACCTAATGATCTAGTCTCTGATTGCATGTAAGATTCTCACCGATCTGTTAGCGATTGCGTTATGTAGGGAGTTATTGATGCCTATTATTATTATTAAAAGAAGGATGTCTATCTTGTGTACTTTTGAAAGGCAAATCAATCATTTGGTAGCGAAAAAGGATAGCCTAGAATGTTCAAAGAAGTCATCGCTAATAATATACTTATTCTTTGCTTTCCTCGGAAACTTAGACAACTTTTGCTCCGTTCGATCAACAGTATCATTTTTTGTAAGGTATACAGATAACATATCTGCATCTGTCAACATACAGGAAAGCTTGCCGTTATAATCAATATGAACCACGTGAACAATTCCGGCACCTTTATTGAGGAGAAGCGATAGCAAATCTTTCTTTTTAAAAGACCCATTAATTGTGATATGTTATGTTGAGTGAATCCCTTCCTAGTGAATTTTGAGTAATGATAGCAAAAGTTGATTTTAGTTGAAAGCAATTCTTTATAGAGAAGTAATTAGATAAGATGTTTGCATGATAAGACGTTGAGATTGAATTATCATGTGAAATTTATCAACTTTAGTTGAAGCGTCACAATATTTTGGATAAAATAACAATACTTCACATTGAAGACGGATACAGATTTCCAGAAAACTGCTTTTCGCTTTCGCTATTGTAAGCTTGACGGTGTATCACAGAAACTGACTGAGTTCCATAATTGTTTCTAGATCACTATCAATTTTGAAATTAGCTGATGACATAATCCTATTTAATGTAAATAAAATGTAGTCTTTTGATGGCATTGAGCAATTATACGACCACATTCGGGGTGCGTTTCCCACCCTCCAGATACAAATGGTTGTTCCAGGACTGGTCTGTGTCGACGGTGGAACTAGAGATAGGGAGTAATGTAGTTGAGGATGCTGACCACCTCACTTATCTAGGGAGTCGGATTAGTCCTAATGGGCTGGTGTCTGACGAAATCTCAGCTCGGATTCAAAAAGCTTGTTTGGCTTTTGTCAACTTACGTCACATATGGAATAGGCGAGGTATCTTACTATCAATTAAATGACCAGTATAATTTACAGCAGTCGGCTGTCTTACTGAATGAATCTGAAACGTGGTCATCAGGAATAAGTCACATTCGTAAGGCATTTGACCATCGATGTCTTCGAAACATCGTTCGTGTTTCCTGAGATCCCCGGATAAGTGATGATGACGTTAGAACCCGGGTATCAGCGAAAGATAGTAAATTAGTTGGTGAGATTGCAAAATCGAATAAGGTGGTTAGGATATGAGTCATGTATGCTTAACACCCGACCCGACCAGCGATGTTGACTGATACTGGCATAGGATGGAAGAAAACTAGGCGCGACCAAAACAACACATGTAATTAGTTCATGGAGTCCTTAACTGTAGGTCTGAGCAGTATTAGTAGAGGTAGACTGTTTGGTTGGGGTTCGTGCGATTGTCTTAACTAATAGTTGGAAACCAGATAACATGGCATAGAATCGGTCACTATGGTACAGGGGAATTTACTCGTTATCTTCCCTCAAACTATAATATTAAAATTATTTTACACCTGGAGAATTAATTCTTTCTCCCTTTACCATGTTCTATATGTCAATAAGCTACTACCACTATTAAAGTAACTATTATTTCTACTAATTTGGTGTTCGTCTTGGATGCATTCAGTATTACTCGCTGTGAACTAATAAAAGATGGTAATAATAGGTGAATATTTATCGGTGTAAAGTGATGTTATTACGACTTAAAGAATAAATCGAAGTTTCTGAAAAGATTTACTGTTTGAAAATGGATAAAACACCAACAAATCTGTTTCCATTTTAATAAATTTATAACATCAGCATTTCTGAATCGGATAGGAGCTAAGTTTTGGATTAATCTTTCAGGTTAGGTTGGCGGATAGCATCGAGACAAGCGTTTAACACTATAACTTTTAATTTGCATTATCAAAAATAAATTTTCATTCATATATTTCAATTATTGTACAAATGTCACTGAGTAGCTGTTTCCAACACACCAGTTGCAGATTTTCTGGTACGGGGCTGATTAATAATTCATGTAATTCGTCGCGGGGATTTCAAGAATCATTAGATCACGTCCTTAAACTGACCTTTTCAGGGTCATCCTTTAAGCCTATGTAAAAAGTCCTTACTTTCATATCCATATTTGCCTTTTGGAGCTTTGCCTGGATTCGATCGTCCACTATCAACCGAATCATCACCAAAACGAACATACGCAGAAGAATGTGATCGAAATGTGCCATCAGTATCGTCGGATGAACCTAAATAAATATATAAGTTAATTATCATGGTAAAAAGATATAGGGATAAAAAGGTTTCAAAGTATATGTCAAGAGAATTGCTATCTAACAGGAAAACGAATAATTTATTAATGTGTGACAACAATATTTTGAGAGAAAATATTGGTGAAATCAATGACTTGGATTTAAACGATAGCATAACACGTTAAGCTGCTAAAATGACTCTACAAACGAAAGGGTATTAAATTCACCTACACTAAACATTTTTCTAGTTCTTTAGAAAGAAGCTTTACTAAGGATGAGGTTATTCTCAGAGAAACATAACACTGCCACCAATTTAGTTCAAACAGAATTAGCATAATGTCCTTGGTTCTAAAGAAAATAACATTCCGTCACAATTCATTCTGGCCAGCCTGAACAATAATGGCAGAAAATTAAGACACGAATGTTCTATCTAAGAGTGCTAAATTTAGATCAGCTCAACAAGAAAAACCGAAAGTTGCAACAAGTAAGCCATCATAAATGTAAATATAGCTACAACACATAGGAAGGTAAAAGGTAAGAATAAAAACAAATATTACCCTTAGAATCGATTTTTTGAGACCATATCGCTGTTGGTGATACAATAGTTGGATGAACTGACTGATCACAAGAGACGGATTTACAAGTATCTCTAGCACAATAAATCATTGTAACAAATTGATGAACAAGACGTAACAAAGATAAATTGACATGTTGTCGAATAAAATCGATGTGTAAAATGACATCTATTTTAGTTGTGGTTTGCATTTGACTCAAATGACTAGGTTTCTGTTTCTAAAAGAAGAAGTGGGTAAAGAAACATCCAAGTTAAGAGTTTATAAATAATTAAAATATAAAAAAACGCGAAATAAATAAATTGTCACAATCCCAAGGATATTAATAATTGTTTACAATTATTAACAAGATGATTCTACATCATATGCTAAGTACAGATACGTAAATTTATCTTCCAGCAATACTCTAAGTGTAACATTTGATGATGCTATCTAGTTGCAAAATGGAAGGCGGAGAAGGGTTCAAACCTGTAAATTAGTGTATGGAAGCCAAATGAATTTTTGAGTGGCCCACCGCTCGAATTTATTGAGTTTTTTCAAATCACCATGACAAAAGCTACATTTCATACATCGATATATATTAAGAGGTAAGTGATAATGTGACACCATGTCGTCTGGCAACAAAAATCAACTTATTTTAATTTACCAAATAAAGCATACGACACAAAAATTACTAAATGACTAACTGCATTAGTACTATTGAAGTCCAATTAACCTAAAACTGTATATACAGTTTAACTTAAACTATACAGATTTGATGAAATGGCTAGAGTAAGAAACTAAGAGAAAAAAGGACCATACAAATGTGCAGTCGTAACAGAGAAATTTTAAAACCATATGAAAATTCATTTAGTAGATTTGAAAATAAGTAATAGAATTTAGAGTAGTCATTCAAAAATTAGGAGATTATACAGAACAAACGCAACAGTACCAAAATAACCATAAATCAACACCGGAAGAGTAACAAAGGGGACCAGGAATAAACATGTACATAAAACTAAAGTATGTTAGCCGACAGCTAGCATTTAAGATTTCTAAAATCCGATTATTTATATATGTAAACAACTTCGAACAGACTACATTAAGTTCCTCATTTGAATCAAATGTCTCCTAGTTTAAATGTCAATGAATATAACTTTCCAATAAAAGGTAAATAAGAAAACACACCAGATTACAAACATTCAGGCACAAATGAACTACGGTGACTTAACGTATTCTGCAATGAACACAATCAGCTCCAGATAATGTGACCAGGCAAGGCACGCGTCAGTACGAGGTATCTCCTAATACTGAAGGGAATATCAGTTGCCTAACATACGTCGTCTAATGTCGCTGATAAAGCAAAACGCACGAAATCAAGGTTTAGAGCCGTCAATACGTTTCTTGTAACTACTGAGTATTGTAGTGTGCAAATAATTAAAATATAAAAAAACGCGAAATAAATAAATTGTCACAATCCCAAGGATATTAATAATTGTTTACAATTATTAACAAGATGATTCTACATCATATGCTAAGTACAGATACGTAAATTTATCTTCCAGCAATACTCTAAGTGTAACATTTGATGATGCTATCTAGTTGCAAAATGGAAGGCGGAGAAGGGTTCAAACCTGTAAATTAGTGTATGGAAGCCAAATGAATTTTTGAGTGGCCCACCGCTCGAATTTATTGAGTTTTTTTTTTTTTTTCAAATCACCATGACAAAAGCTACATTTCATACATCGATATATATTAAGAGGTAAGTGATAATGTGACACCATGTCGTCTGGCAACAAAAATCAACTTATTTTAATTTACCAAATAAAGCATACGACACAAAAATTACTAAATGACTAACTGCATTAGTACTATTGAAGTCCAATTAACCTAAAACTGTATATACAGTTTAACTTAAACTATACAGATTTGATGAAATGGCTAGAGTAAGAAACTAAGAGAAAAAAGGACCATACAAATGTGCAGTCGTAACAGAGAAATTTTAAAACCATATGAAAATTCATTTAGTAGATTTGAAAATAAGTAATAGAATTTAGAGTAGTCATTCAAAAATTAGGAGATTATACAGAACAAACGCAACAGTACCAAAATAACCATAAATCAACACCGGAAGAGTAACAAAGGGGACCAGGAATAAACATGTACATAAAACTAAAGTATGTTAGCCGACAGCTAGCATTTAAGATTTCTAAAATCCGATTATTTATATATGTAAACAACTTCGAACAGACTACATTAAGTTCCTCATTTGAATCAAATGTCTCCTAGTTTAAATGTCAATGAATATAACTTTCCAATAAAAGGTAAATAAGAAAACACACCAGATTACAAACATTCAGGCACAAATGAACTACGGTGACTTAACGTATTCTGCAATGAACACAATCAGCTCCAGATAATGTGACCAGGCAAGGCACGCGTCAGTACGAGGTATCTCCTAATACTGAAGGGAATATCAGTTGCCTAACATACGTCGTCTAATGTCGCTGATAAAGCAAAACGCACGAAATCAAGGTTTAGAGCCGTCAATACGTTTCTTGTAACTACTGAGTATTGTAGTGTGCAAATAATTAAAAGTAAACCATTCTTCTCTTCTTTTATTTTTTCAAAGTGCATAAATACATTTTTTTTGCTAGTGAAATCAGGGTTAGATATAAACGTAAAATCAATTGAAACTCCACCAAGATTAATGTATAAATTTTCAAACATAAGATGTATGCAAAATAATAGTCAAGTAACACCTAGGTAGTACCAGTGAACCAGGAAAATGTGAAAAACATAACGTGAATAGACTAACTATCGAATCGCGCTACTAATGTTCGTAACACAACAGCAGTAAATACCACATAACAAAATTTACAAAGATATACTGACTTACATGAAATTTAGACATAGCACCACTATAACCAACAATATCGCGTAATATAAGATTTGATGCAAAATTGCAACATAAAAATGCAAACTGTCTTTGACATGTATCCTGAGTAAACAAACGATTAGTTGATCGAGGGATATTGGATTCGTTTACCCGCTCTGATACAAGAGGCTTCGGTAAAGAGTGCAAAATAGGATTACGAGTAGATGAAACTATTTCTATTTGAAAAGTTTTTAAAAGACCATCCATAGAGAGGAAACCATCGAATTTCTTCATTAACGTTGTGCGACGAATCCCCTGAAAACAAAATATGATTACAGTAACAGAAAATTGAAATCCATTCAGTGTTATAGTACATATTTATACAGACATGGTATGTATGTCCGACATAAACGAGTTCTTAGTTTGAAATTATTTGGCTTGATTTTTCAACAGTTGTACTGATTTTTCCCAAATCAATTAAGCTTTAGTAAGTAATTGTATACATGGATAACAATATACGAAGCTACACGCCATATTCATAGTCAATGATTGGAAACATTAATCAGCATGCACAGTTCCACATGCAATTCGAATGTCAATGATCATTAAACAGTAAGTATGAAACACATTAACTTTATTGAAACCATATCATTTATTGCTATCAAATAGAATTTAAGGGGGATAAATTCAACAATTCGGAAGAATTATTACATCTATTCACAAGAAAAACGTAATAATTAAGGAAATTGACTGAAAATGCAGATATACACGAAATTCTAGCATTATCCATAAGTATTACTGTTATGAAAAATCTCGCAAAATATTATGATTATATGAACAATACAGAGCAAACGAGTCTCTAAATTGTGTTTAATCATGTAGATGCAAATATTGATACATAACGGGGGTTGGCAACGCACATATGCACCTTAACAACACCTTTCGATTAAGGTTTTCAGTTAAATATACCCTGTTGTAAGAAAGTTGATTTTCGTTTTAATTAACAAACAAACCATATTTTCAAAGAATATTTCTGAATTACATACCGTATGTATTTAACTGGAATTCTAATACAGGTTCTAAAGACTAAAGCAATGGATAATATACGAAGAGATTGGTGCTTACTGAAGTATATACGTCTTACACAAAAATAAACAATTACATACGGTAAGCAATTACAACGTCGTATGAGGTCACCATTTTAACAGATATAATGTAACTAAAATAATTCACATATTCTACTGAGTAAATAACGTATCGTATAACAGAGTGTGTAGTAATGAACCACAGGTTCATTGGACAAAGTGTACAAACGGCTTACCTTGATGCTTAATCCGACAGATTCTAACAATGGAGAGAAAAGGCTTTGTATATAGGCCACATAACGATATTGAGCATTCAAATGAGCAGCTTGTTCGAAATCAGTTGCTGTAATCTTGTAATCCGCAGTATTAAACAATCTATCAAAGTCTGAAGCTTGCTTTTCTTTCGTGATATGTTTATTGGATGTAGCTTTAGTATGGTCATCGGAAGATAAGGTTTTAGAAAAATTATCGTTCTCATTAGCTTGTAAATCTATGTTACTTATAGAAGACAATCTGTTTACAAAAGACGTGTCAGTAGTATCGTGTTGATACTTAGGCTCAGTGATATTAGCTGTTGATTGTAGAACTGAAGGAGTAACTTTAGGTGTTTGAGGGTGTCTGTAAATATGCGGTAAGAAGCAAGAAGAACAAACGTAAAAAAAAGTGTCTGGAAAAAATGCGGATTTTTAGTATCAGTTATGTCAAACGATATGCTTAATGACAAGGTCACTTATCTATCAAGTACAGGATCGGGTACTCGGCTATGAGTCATATTTTATGTTTGCTACCCATCAGCAGTAGGTAGAGTAGGATTAGAGTCTATGATCTGGTAGCTGAAAGTTGAACGCATTAAACGCCAAACCAAAACTGCCATACCTAGAAAATATGTTTGTCTAGTGCTTTATGGTTTTCAATCAGTCACCCTGTTATATTAACGGCAAGTGGTTCACTTTTACCATATTATTATGCTGTATACTACAGTATAAATAGGAACTACTGTCAAATCAAACCGTAATCGAAGCTGACAAATTGATACGTATAATAATAATAATGACTGCATGAATAAAACACCTACTCCATGATATTTGCTCTGGCATCCTGAAGAAATCGTTTCATAATTGGATTATGAATTAAAGGATCACTAGTATCAACAGTGCAATCATCTAATTGATCCGTTGCATTCCAATAGACTTCGTCTGGTTGGTCATAGATATCATCATTCATTGTATTCTGTCCTTGTATCACACTAACAGGTTTATCATTATCAATTAGATATTGCATATCATCTGACTGTTTTTTACAAAGTCCTTGATCTATTACAGCAAAATGAAATAAAAAATAACAAGCTTCAGTGATAATTCCTTTCATAAACATTTCCAAACATGAACAACAAATTAAGCTCAATAGTGTTATGATGCAAAATGAAGCCCATTCAATGAAGTTTCAATTTCAACAATATCATTTACGTATAGTAATCTAAAATAATAGAAAGGTGTTTGTCATTAGCCAAGTTGTCCAGAAAATAAGGTTCCAAGTATCGACCATGAGTTACTCAAAAGTCTTGAAAGTAATGAGAAATAATAAGGTGTAAGTAGTTGATAGAAAGGTATAGGACATTTAACTACAGACAGTCTTGTCTGATATTTCAGCTAGGGATCAGATATCAATAACAACGTTGTATTGAAATAAATGCAAAAGTGGATGAAGTCATATGTGACATAAAATTAGTCATTCATACAGGCTGCATAATGATATTTGTCGTATCTAGTCAGTTATTTAGAGCTTGAACATGAGAGTTAATGCTCACAAAATGAAAAAAAACATGCAGAAAATGGCTTTTTTCAGTGATATCATATAATTAGAAGACACTTTAGTAAAACTGTGTCAAACATAACAATCTGCAACACTAATTCACACAACAAACTAAATAATAGATTTTAAACTAACTTGAATTAGCATTTGTAATAGTTTTTAATCCATCTTCAACATTTATTATACCAGCTGTAGCAGGACGAGGAGATGTAGGAGACATAGAACCAACAACCATTTTCAATAAGCGAGATGTAACCGCAGGACTAGGAGTTGTAAGATAATTTCCAGTTTTTGGAAGTGTTGTTGTCAGTGGTTTTCCGGTTGTAGTTTGTTGCAATGAGACATTATCATTAATATGACAATCATGAGAAGCACTAAACACTGAGCCAGCATTACGGATAACAACATTCGGAAATCCAGGTTCATCAAAATCATTTTGATGAAGATCAACTAAATAATCAGTGTGTAAAGGAACTGAAGACGTTGTAAACTCCCGTACGGTCTTTAAATCTGAAGCACTTACTGCAAGAGAATCAACTAAAAAGCGCCATTCTCGTGTAAGTGAAAGGATTCCTCTCTGAAGAAATTCATTTTGAGGAACAACTGAATCTTTCAGCATTCCAGCTAGAAGTTCGTCAGCTTTTGTTATTCCATAATAGTCACTCATCGTCAACAAATAACGCCTCAAGACAACTAGTAACTGACAACTAGGATTAAAGCGTAAGATATGCGCAGTTTCGGTACGATGTTGAGCAAATCCATCTAAATCCTACAAAAAAAGAAGAATAAATGTCTTATGTTGTAGAATTTAAATGTAGTCACAACAAAGATGATAACAGAGAAACATTTTAAAGAAAAACAACTTACGAAAGTGCTTTCGAACATGTAATACAAATTAACTCATTTTAAAAACTGAAGTTTAGATACATAATAGCAAATCTGAAGATTATAGCATCTTGGTAATTTGTGAGTTAAACAAGCAGAGTGAAATCATTCAGAGACCTAAGATACAATGTAATAGCAAACAAATGTTGTCCAGTTTGTGGCTGCGTGATGGTTGAAATCCATTTACAGTTTATCCATCCTAAATAAAAGACTAAATATGGATGATAACGGTTAAATTAGAAAAAACTATACAAGCATTACATTATTTTTCATAACTAATTGAACTTTATTCCCGACTGGATGTGAACAACGTTTATTATTTTTTGCGTCCAGAATATCTGATCTTGGATTCACGACCTCCGTCATAAGACAGGAAATTACAGCCAAAAGTCGACGTTCGGAATTTAGACGAAATTGTTTACAAACATCAACCAAACGATTACAAGGATCTATCCATGCACGAATAGTTGGAGCTGCTGTACTTAGTAAATTCCAATCTGATCTACAATAAAAATGACAGAAAACGAATCCTTATCGTATCAATTTACTAGACTGTACTAAAATACATAGAAAAATCATCAGGAAGAGAGTGCTGTTAGAATTACAAAAGAAATTTCAACGATTATGACTTTACACTAGAATCAACCACGAAAACTCAATTAGATATCTCTTAACTTAGAAACAATTTGTAAATGAAATATGAAAGTATAGGTGAAATGCACATTAAGCTGAACTAACCTACTACCAAATGCATGAAACAATTGATTGGAGTTGTAGTATAGGTATCTCACGTGTACTAATTTTAAATTTGAGTGTTCGTTTTACACTGACCAAATTAATATTCCACTAAACAACACATTGATGTTTTGCCAAATCTCAGTATTTGATAAAAGCATAAAAAAGAAACGGTATCCATACAAATAAATAAACTCCTTAATACAAAAACATGAGTGTACACGATAATGAAGATTTTTAAAACAGAAGAGTGGCATTAGTTATTTACCTGATAAGTTCTATTCTCCTCTTGTTAGGTAAACGTTTCGGTGCAGCGAAATTAAGCCATACTGTATTAACAACTAATTTCGATGACAAACCATTGACGCGATTCACCTTTTTATCAGTTGACGAATTAGCGGTGATATCATGAGAACGATTATGTCCCGATGGAGTATTCTAAAATTAAAGCATACAGTGGTGAATCTTCCTTGTAATAGATTGCATAATTATAACGTGCCAAGAGTTTGTGTTAATAATTCGTCACACGAACTAAAATACAGAAAGCGATTACCCTATGAACAAACTATGCGCATTGTTAAATAGCATTTTGATGTAGGTCAACTTTCTAGTTAAATTTAGCATTGTTTCAGAGAAAATGCATTCAAAAAGAAATATACAAAAATAATACATAAAGAATAAGATATCTTGTGTAGTTTGCAAAAGATATACATGGTATCTTGTGTGGTGTTGAATTGGTGGTTAAAGCAATTGCCATGTCGCCAGCAAGTCGCTGACCTGAACCTCACGCTAACAACTTAGATCAAAATATTCATGTAATATCAACAGCTATTACAATGATATTGAGGGCCAAAACCAAGTATACACATCTGTAGTTAGTAATTGAGCGGACACAAGAAGATGATATTCAAACCTAAAAGGCTGCTAGTATATGTACTCTATGAAAACAAACAATCACAAAATGTTTGAAATCAATCATTAGTTAATAGAATCAAGTGCTGGTGATTCATACGAATAACAAAAATACAAAAGCATTTGGGTAGAAGATAAGACGTATATTAAAGATTTTTGGTTACCTCATCACAAATGTACTTAGGTTGTTGATCGGTGGACGTTGTCTTTGTATTTTCTATGGCTGATACTGAATCCGGAAATCCACTACGCTGGACCCAAGAAAATGATAAACCTTCAAGACCACATTCAAACATGATCCAACCAAAACTTTGTTCTCCAAAATATTTAGACCAGGACAAAGATTCACTTGATGTAGTACCAAGATTAGAATTACACGGATCAGATGTAAAACTGAAAAATGCTCTAGATGATTCGAAAGGTATTGCTGTTAGTAAGACATCGGCATTGAATTGACTAGAACGCGTAAGACGACGTAACTGTCCATGAATTCTTTGTATTGTGACTTGACAGACTAATTCACTACCTAGGTGTTCACCACCTAGTGAGTCGTTGATGCAATAATTTGTTTCGCCTTCAGTCGGCTTCATATAAATTGAATTGATAAGATCTGTAAAATGAATTGTGTGACAGCAAAGAATCGCTTAGAATTTATTCAAAACAGACCAAAACATAGAAACATGGTAACAATAATTCGATCAAAAGGCTAAACACTTAAATGCTAACATATACTGATTAGTACAAATATTCCCTATTGACAGTAAACAACATAGAAATCGCTTGAAGCAATTTACAAACAGATGCAGGGAATTTTAAGAATAGACGAAAGTTGAAAAACGTAAATCATTTGATTCCAACTCAAAAACATCTAGAGGTTAAGAGCTCGTCATGAGGCATACAGGTCATGAGTTCGACTCCTCATTGAGTCAAAGGTGCGCGCTATTGAAAAACCCCATATTAAAGATGGGAAAGATCCCAAGTTTCTTGTGGTTGTATAACTACGATTAGTGCGAGGTATGAGGCTTCATAACACCCAATAATAACAAATAGTCATGTTTTATGTTCAATGAACTAGCATAAGAATATAAATGCTAACCACTAATCTAAATTGTACTAGGAATTATGTTAGTGATGTAGTAAGCAAGTTGTTATGGTAACGTTGTATCCAAGTGAAGATTCGTTACTTAATGATGAAGTTCCGGTAAGAAACAGATATTTAAATGAAAACAACAATTTAAGAAAAAGAAAATGCAAGTGATATTACAAACATATCATCATAGTAGACGAATGGAAGTAAACTGTGATAAAGATTTTTATAAAAAAACAATAATTACCATCCGTTTTTTTATTGGTTTTTAAACCGGATAACGAAGAAATGTATTCCATACTGTGTGATGTATTATTATTATTATTGTTCTTAAGTGCGTAACCGTCTACTGGTCTCATGCAGCTATTATCTTCTATATCTTTTGATTTATCTTGATATTCATTAGCTTTGGGATCATTAAATAGATTTTCATGCCATTTCGATTTTCTTAAAATAGGCTCAGAGGATTGGGTAAATGTTTCGTAAGCATGACTTAAATCAGACGAATTATACAAGACAGGTGGAGCAGATGGTTGTCTTTTATGTTGTATTCGAAAAGGGAACGAATTATTTACTTGTTCATTACAATCATTGTTAGAGATGAGATTATATCTTCCAGATAGACTAAATATATCGTGGACACTGGATGAAATATTATTTTCTTGTAAATCGGCGTTATTATGCGCATTTCCAGTACTTGGTTGATTAACAGATAAATGAACTGATTCAGCTGTTGATGATGCTACATAAGGTCGATTACTAATATTTGATCCAGGTGTAGATATGCTGTTATGTTTATCTTTTAAATTAGCGTTATTATAATTCTCAGTTAACGATTCTCGTTTATAAGACGCCATTAGCTAGTTGACAAAAGAGAAGGGAAGGAGAAATGATATGTACGTTTAGAGTGGAAACAAACAATTACAAGAGATTGGTTTCAAGATTCTCAGTATGTAATCAAAACAACACAAACTATTAAGAATATAATTGACAGTGACTTTTACTGAACAAAATATTCACATCACAAAATATGACTTCCATTAAACCAAGAATCAACAATATATGAGTTTAACAACAGTTTGATATGAATTAGTAATACAGAAACGAATAGCCAGACACTATACAAACATTCAGTTCTCTGGAGTGAATTATTTCAACAAGATGGCTAATCACCTTTACCCTAAAGAGATCTAACAAAATGTAATTACCGTCAAAATTGTAGCAAGCATACCCACTGATTCAACAAAGGGAAGGCTGGGTTAGGAAACGTCGGCTCTAAAAATTCGCGCCTTACACAACTCCGAGGAATTCTACATACGGCGGTAAGGCCTTTCCAAGCACGGAGCTAGCTTATCAAAGACCTTGTGTAAATAGCCCCATGAAGTTATCCCTCGGGGACTGTGGTTGGCAAGGCCACCTATAATCCACCCTATATTTTAGGAACCTAAGGAGAGACCTTTCTATGGTGTAAACAACCAGAAAGTGAAAGCTATACCCGTACCTCTAGTGGCACTCGAGATCACTCTGTGCAGGGTCGAATCTTCTGCCCTCTTAATGTTTCTTCTTCCACTTCCAAACCACTTCTTTCATCCACCTCTGCACCACGTGCCACAAGCGCTAATGGTACGAGTTCACAAAGTACTATCTCAAGTTACCTGAAGCCGTGCTATAAAGTTCATGATGGAGCTTTAAATGTCCGAACACTGTGCCAAATAAGTTAACAGGACACAGAATCATTTTCCACTTATATATGCTGTATTTGTCAAACATGCATATAGGATTCTAACGTGTTCATTCAATTGGCCCCACCTAGTGAGGACGATTGCACTTCATGTATCTGGAAGCTTTGTAAAGAGGAATGAGTTTTGATGAATGACCACCTTTCAAGAACAAACAAAGGAAAGCAGTAAAACGTGATAGATTGACCACTGATATATTTAGGGATGGTCGTTCTCTTTTACTAGGTGGGTTGACTGATATTTGAGCTAAAATCTAAGAAGTGAAGGTAATCCCATCCGACTGGTCTCCATTGCAGATCATCCCACTTTATAAGAAAGGACGGAAATTTTCTTGCAATAGCCACAGACGAATTGGTTTGACTAACATAGTGTCTAAAATATTAATTTCTATAATCATCTGACTATTGTCTGAAACAAGGGAATTACAAACTGGGAAATTCCTGACTGGTTACAGACGTAGACGAGGATGTATTGATCAAATATTCACTCTGAACAAGATAGGCATACTTACCATCGACTTGAGAGAAGCTTTCAAATCTGTAGATCTAGAGGTTCTATGGCAGTGTTAGTAATTAAAAGGAATACCACAAAAATTCATATGCATGTTCAAGGTTCTCTACTCAAACACCACTGGTAGAGTAAGAGTTTGTGGCGAAAAGTTACGGGAATCGTCAGCCTAAAGTGGTGTTTGTTAGGGTTACCCTATAACCTTTTTATTTAGTGCTGTCATGGATGTCCTCCCAGAAGTTACACTTTCTTCAAATAACTTTTCAGGAACTGATCTTGTTACAGAAATCCCACTTTATAAAGATTGTTCTTAAATTACTCTGAGTTACGAGTAGCTTTGATTACTTACGGTAATAACGACAGTGCTCGAGGGACAACTGCTTGAAGCATGTCATAACAGTTTTTAGTATGTAGTATATGACGGGCTATCATTGTACTTTGCAAACATTAACACCGTAATAGAAATCCGTGAAGTAAGGTGAGTTGTATGTTTTCAAAGATAACCTTTTATAACTTACATCGATTCTTGAGAAGGCACAATCGTTGTAAATGATTGTTTCAGATGGAAAACACCACATCGTCGTTACATCTCAAGTAGGACTGCGCCTTCAGAAACTGAGTCGGTTCGTATTGTCCTACCGCTCTCCAAACAACTTAAACACTACGACAATGCCATAGTGAAATTTAGGGTATAATAAAAGAGTTACAGTAAGGAAAACAAATGATGCTGATGATGAACTTACTTCAAAAGAAAACGAATCAATACAAAATGTCATCAAGGAGACACAAGTTAAATCATGAAGACCAGATTTCAAGCTATCTAAATGCACCAAATCTTCGACGGCATAAAGTTGCAAAAATAAAATGTTAATTCGTTCTACAGATAATGCAGCCACTTTACTTGATAAAATTGATTGACAACTATGCACCATAATACCGTTTGAATTGACTGGGGCTTTTGTAAGTAATTTATCTGAAATTAGATTGCCTTGTGATCGATGATCAGAGAGTTTAGTAACTGAATGCAACGGTTTAGATGTAGTTGAAGCATTCTTTTTAAATTTAGTTGGGTCTTGACAATTCGATACTAAAGATAATACAAAAGTAGATATTATTATTATTATTATTATTATTATTATTATTATTATTATTATTATTATTATCAGATATATTTCTCAGAGAGGTAATTTCAATTAACTTTACAAAATGTAAACTGCAATAGAATGTTATTCAATCTTATTAGGATGAACTTGTATATTCCCGTTGATTTGTTATAGACTGAAGCTGGTCAGTCATTGTTGCTATATGTGCATCCTGAGCGGATTGCCTCGACATAGTGAATTTTTCACAAATATTATATAAGTTGGATTGTGACGGGCAAGTGGAAACTAGGACGCGCGTTTCGTCCTATTTGGGACTCATCAGCTGGATGTACCTGCATCCCAATGTTGATATTCACAGTTGGATTCGAATTTAGTCCATTTCGTGTCGAACGCCACCGCGTACCACTTGCCAGTCACAATCCAACTTATATAATACATGTGAAAAATTCGCTATATCGAGGCAATCCGCTCAGGATGCACATATAGCAACAATGACTGACCAGCTTCAGTCTATAACAAATCAACGGGAATATACAAGTTCATCCTAATACCAATATGCCCGTAGCACAAGTGTGACTGTCTGGACTCAGTAGTCTAGTGGTGAACGCGGTGGCGTTCGGCACGAAACAGACTGAGTCCGAATCCCACTGTGTACATTAACATTGGGATGCAGGTACATCCAACCGATGAGTCCCAAATAGGACGAAACGCGCGTCCTGGATTCCACTTGCTAGTCACAATCCAACTTATATAATTATTCAATCCCACTTGTTCAATAACAAATTGATAGGAAATTTAAAGTGCCAAGTAACACAAATGAACTAGAAACCCACAGAATCACAAAAATCAATCGGACGCATACCTTTATAAAATACCTCAGATTACTTCTTTAAAATCTTAGTATACCAATAAGTTATAATGAATAGTAGATGATTTATTTTGTAGTATGGGTTGGAGGATCAAGACAAAATATCACTGAATGAAATCAATGATTGTTGGTCTTAGCTACGTTGGAATGACCTAGGTTAAACAACCACTGAAAACTAGGAAGTGCTGGATAGACGACTCCTCCGAGTATGAGACATTTTACTAGTGCGTACCAGTATCCACACTAAGAATCTAACCCAGAACATTAAAGATTCGAAGTGTTTAGAATTTCGAACAATGAAGCAGTATCTCATAGTTGACACTTCTAACATCAGTCGATTCGGCATATAAACAGTGATCTCATAGACTGCTGTTAGCAATGTTTATCTCGTGCCCGAGACTCTTGAGCTCCCTTGATCGTATCTCGCTGCACCTCCAAAAATCACCTCCTGGAGTTATTTCCAAACGAGTACATCTTGGAGATGTTGTGTGACAGAAAGCACAGTCCGTTGCAGTGGGACAGTTGTATTCATTCTGCATCACCAGCTGAATCATGATTGAAGCATCATTCATGCGTAGTTTATTCTTCAATATCCGTAGCCCCGTTTTAACTGTATTTCGTATTATTTGAACTTCAAATGTAACTAAAGTAGTTTTTCTGATAAATTAAATGGGACATTGATTATTTAAACATTTTAGTGTACGCCCACTGAAATATACACCACATATATAGGTAAGTAGCTTATTAGGTAGAAGCTGCCAAAATTTAGAAAATCATAATGACAAAAATAGAAATATAATAATAATAATATCACTAAGCCAATACACTAACTTAATTCATAATCTTCTGACAAGTTCCGAATTCTGAAAGGTTTGGCAGTATAATTCTGATGAGAGGGACCACCAGATATTGGATCTTGAGCAAAACGAGAACCAAGGAGATTATGCAATATTGACTGGCGTTCCTCTACAGGAGCAGAATTACCAGACGTTTTATCAGCAACGACAGGATGAGATAAATGAGATGGTTTTATCTTATTTAAAGCATTGTTTTGCATTTTCGGTACAAAATTATGGGAACTTAGAAATGGTTTGATTTGATGCTCCACTGATTTTACACACTTATAATGCATTGAATTCACAATTGATGAAGGCGAAGCAGTTTTCACGATTGGAATAAGTACTTTTATATACCTAAAAGAAATAAACAGTTACTCAGTCTTGCATAAAGGGAAAATATGCAAATGAAAACAATCCAAAAAAACACAACACAAAACAACAGAGGAAAAAAGTTGAAAGTGAGATCAAATATGTTGAAATGGCCTGAAATCCTAGAGAATGTCATGATTTCATTTGGGTGGTAGGATGGAAGTTACATGTATCAGGCCAGTGTAAGACCAGACATCTTAAGATCATCTCAACGTTAAATGACAAGTGATAAAACCAAGATCACCGTCTGATATAGGGTTCCATCCAGCAACTTAGTGACTAAAACGTAAACATCTTAGCCTCTAAACCGCTACCTCACAACACGTGTAAAAAAACACACCAATCAAAAGTTTTTGAGCGTCATTAGATTTTGAGCGAAAAAAAAGGTTAACCACTGTAAATTTTTATGACGTTCACTGTATGTAAGAGGTGATGATTCAAAGCAAATAGTATGATTGAAAATATTCGATACATAACTTCGGACGTCACTTGTGCATTATTTTGGTGATCGGTATCAACTAAATGTGAAAGAATAGCGAGTCACATAATCATATTGTTGCATAATTATTACTCGTTGTTACTTTTATGGATAACATCAAACTGAGATAAATACAATACATAGGTTTGCTCTATTTCAAAAGACAGTAATTTCATATTTAAACGTAACGCCTATATTAGTGTAAAGACGTGAAGAGGATATATTTGAAAGGTATTCAATTAAACCGACTAAGTTCAGTATAGAAAAAATTAGACTCTGAGGCTGAAATAACTGTTGATACATTATCAGGTTGATTCTCAACTAAATTATAATTTGAAAATTTTATCCACAACCAGTCATTAATTGCCCAACAAAGTCTTTAACAGTCGAGAACACAAAAGGTCATCATCATCATCATCAATGCCTGTTACCCCAAGTGGAGCATAGGCCGCCCACCAGCATTCTCCAACCAACTCTGTCCTGGGCTTTCCCTTCCAGCTCTTCCAAAGTGCTCTTCATTCTCTTCATGACTGCCTCCAATTCCCGACGCAATGAAGAACACAAAAGATAGCAGATAAAAAATCAAAGCTGGAAAACGACTAAATAATTACGTACAATAATTGAATGTAAGCAGCTGTATGTCATTATGACTGCGTAAGTGGTAGTAATAATATACAATTGATTGAAAATAAAATAATGATCGTATATCACGACAAGGTTTTCTGATGTAAATTATCAGAGTATTTGTTCTTTCGTGAAAATTACACCAACTTTAACAGGCATTAAGTCTCACGAAGTTGACTGCGAAATGAAATGCAATATACACAGGACTCTAACAGTTAACCTTTTATTAAATTGATAATATAATAGGATAAGGTAACTAATGAGAATATCTGTAATCAATAATGTAACTAAAATCTAATCGTTAAGTCTGCTGATACAAAACAGTTTCGAAAGAGTAGATAACAGACTGGAAGCAATCTCTATTAGTTTCTTATTTTTGATGCGAACCTCGAAAGACTAAATAGCGAGGTAACTGTTGCCAAACTAATGAACAAATATATGTTTTCACAACATAAAAATCATGATCTACCTTTCAAGAGATTCTATTAAAAGTGGAGTGAGGAATAAATTAATTGGACCTTGAAGCCAAACAATAGCTTTTGATTTGATAGTAGCACTGGCAGAATTAACATCATCTAGCAAAAATGAAACATAAAATTCAATGAGCGCTTATAATGGACTACTACACATGCCATTAAAATAATGATGCTAAATCGCATTTTAATAGTTCGAACATCAATAATGCCCAAATAAATGAGTTAAAGTTTCCAATTTGTGGAACTTGTCAAATGATATTAAGAACCACATTTGATCAATCCGAATTGGCATATATCCAAACTAGATACTATATTTAGTTAAGCTTTTAAAAGTTAAATTGTGGCTTGAATTAGAAATGGGTTTGATCCTTAAACTAAACAACTTTAGGATTCAATTGACAAGTTCCACAATTTAATTTCGTTAAGGTAATTATTTGCTGATTAGTTGTTGCTCAATTTATGAACACTTAGTTCATCTTTTCACTGAAATAAGAGTTAGAGACCAATTACTTCAACTAGTTTGTTTCAAAAAAAGATAAATATTACATTATATTGTTGAGTGCAGCATAAAAGTATAAATAATAAAAGTAGACACAATAAAATATTGCGTCTAACAAAACAGTTCTCCAGGTATTAGTGAGGATTTTGTTTAGTACTTCAGGGATTGATTTTGGCGAAATAAGCAACCAAAAACCAAGAAGGACTGGTACACATTAACGTGATACTCTTTATTAGAGAGCACATACGACTACATAGAGGATCGAGTGCACAACTTTCAAAATTCACAGAGCGTCGAGTTGGCACCTAATGGTGCACAATTCTGACTAAAGTCGATAACCAACATTGCTTAGTCTTATCCAATGTTATTGGTTAGTTCCTGACTGCCGACATGACTCAGCTTAAGTGGTTACGGTCTTGGAGTAGAACTCTGCACATTACCTCCAGAAACCAGTCATTAAAGAGCACATGATTTATCATTATTATTATAGACGGTTTGTGGAGGTTGTCCATTTGTAAAAACAGTAAAGACATTGAGTAGTAGAAATAGAAGAATCAACAAATTTTCAAAGAAAAACACAAAAATATTAAATCAGTAAATAACACATTCATTTATTAATTAAAGCTCACACGTAAGACACCTATCATGTCAACCACCAAAATAAATAATTCCTAACATGCAATGATAAATAAGTGAATATCTATTACATTATGAAGAACTGTTTTAGAGATTTCGATGGTGAGCATGAAACAAAATGAATTCTCATTATGTCGTCCAAGTCGTTCTTGATCTTTACGAGCCCTTCGATTGCGTGATTATTATGACTGATTTTCCTTCAGAACGGCTAGCGAAAGCTTTCAAATGAACTGTCATGAAAACGATAGCAGAGCTGTGGATATTATTAAAAGTCATTTCGTAGAACAGTCATACACTAATGATATTGCAGTATGGAGTTCAAACATCATTTTATCTAGTAATGTTATTACTTTTACGGAGTTAATGCAAACACAAATGTATTATAATAACTATGAAATAGGCTTTTTTTATGTGTAGCTGGAAAAATTTGTAAGACAATTTTTACACTCCAAAAGTGCTAATCTTAAAGGAGAGTTGCGCAGTATTTTTAAGAAAAACTTACAATTAGATTCTTCTTGTGTAAAGTCTGAAAGATTCACAGGAACAGCAGAACGTGGTGGAGTTAAATCTGGACGAATGGACTGAGGCGAAAACCCAATATGTCGAATTTGAAAACGTGGAGCGATAGCAATTTTAGGTTGACACTGACGAAAAAGATTGAAAACTGTTATATTCTGGTGAAGTGTTGACTTTAAATAACTTGAACACGTGCTCTTGTCAGACCTTAGAAGATTATCTAGTGAATGTAAACATGTATTCCCAGGATGTAGATGTTTACAAATATGCCAACGGTTACGAAGACTAGTTAGGGAATTTAAACCAGTTATACATTTAAAAGAGTTTAAATGTCGACCATACGCTGGACGCAAGAGACCACTTTCACTAATCGGTCTATTCAGTTGAGTTCGAAGATCTGAAAGTAATAAAATCACAAAATCAACATAATAAGTAGTACTGTTCCTGTGAGACATAATTTTCGTCAGCGACTACCTTAATTCAGTAGATTCATAAAAGACTACTTAAAAATGAAGAATCGAAAAGTAAGAACAAAACGAAAATAGTTAACCATGAATCAGTAGTTGTGAGAATTACAGGAGAAAAGTATAAGTTAAAGTGTGAGAAACCGAAAGACACAGACATTTGCAACATTACCGTGCTACGTTCTCAGATGTATAATATTTCTTGGACATTATACTTCACTCAACTGGTTCCAAATCTGAACAAGAACTATGAAGTAATAGTAAATATTCCAATAAAGCAGAACAACGAAAGATACAATAATGAAAACAAGGGATTCAGTGAAATTTATCAGCCCTAGTTAGTTATATATGAATCTAACAGTATACTTCGATTTCACCCCAGTCCATGGATGGTATACTTAGGATCCTATCTTTCTAAATGGTCGTATGATGAAGATATAAGACGTTTTAAGAGTAACAATAAATTAACCAATTAGGGATTAATTTTATACAATTTTTAAAATAAGCATCAGGACAATAGTTACAGAATTCCAGAATGATATATGAATTAAAATAAGGAAATTATGTACACCTTTTAAAGAATATAGAAAAGTCCTAACGATTGCCAAACACAATTGTACACCATCATGAAACTCACTGATCACCTCAAGTATCCAATTCGAGAGACATAAGGGTTTGCGGTAATTTGCATGCAGATAATTCGAAAAAACTAGGTTTTATAAAACATTGAAACAAAAATGGTGAATTCTGTTAAAATGAGAATCATAAAGATGAATCATTTAATGCTATACTTACCAACGAAATTTTCAAGAGTATCCTCAAAATCTTTCACACCAACGCCTAAATCCTTGGATTCTGTATGCGCGTTTTTATCAAGAATGGAGTCCTCTGTGTGAAGTAATTCATTTCGCCCGTTAGCTATAATACTACAATCTGTAACAAATTTTCGAGGAGGTGGAGGTGGCGGTGATTTGAAATCAGACGATGCAAAGTGAATATTTTCCACGTGTGATTGTTCAAAATTAGTAGGGCGAACTATACAATTACTTGATGAACTAGATGAAGTGCAAGACTGTGGAGGTAATTCAATGAGACTATTCAATGATAAATTGGAAGGTAAATAGCTTGGTTTTTTCGTTTCACTTTTAATATTTTTAGAAGTTGAATGCAGTGATGATGCTTTTATTCAGGAAAAAACAAATGACAAAAGCGGAGGAAAAAGAAATTATGAATATTGATTACGGAGCAATTCATACACATATCAAAAGTAACGAATGGTATAAGGAGTTTTATGAAGATCGTTGGATTCAGTAACAATTTATTGTGAAGTGACTTCAATCCGGGAACCATTGAAAACAAGGAAACACAAGAAGGCTGTTTAACAATAACATGAAACAACTGTCCCGTTATTTAGCTGCAAGTAGTCTATGATTACAAAATTCGACAATCCCTACAAAACTCCTATACTAAAGACAACTATGTGTTTACAAGCGCCTTAATTCGACAGATATTCCCAGAGTTTCGATGAGAAATGTCGACTAACTGTGTTCCAATATATCCAAAACCGACCTACCACAAACGTTTATCTTATTCTCAGAATTGTGTTGTTCTAGATCTGTCCAAAAAAACTAAATGTAAAATAATAAATAAGTATGAATCCCAAAGTTTGCATAATGGAAGTTTAGGCAATACTGTAATCTAAAGCTTAATGGATGAATGTAGAACATCTCACCAGTAAGCATCTTTTCAACTTCACATTTTCTAAGCCATGTAGGTAGATGTAGACTACCTGGTTGGGGTCCGCGTGATGATCGCAACAAATGGCTGGAGACACTAGGCGATATGGCTCATAATCGGTCACAGTAGCGCAAGTGTATTCACTCTTTAACCTCATCTAGATCTTAAATTCTATTGTTATTTTCTAGATATCTTTACTTTACTCTTCCCTCTTGTATTCTGTCTATACGTTACCTCAATATTCTCGTAGTGCTAGTGTGGTATGGCAACTTGAACCTACAGGCGTTTGTGCCCGGTTCTACGTTGCTGATGATGATGATGAACTTCACATTTATAAAAATATCTTAAAAGGGGTGATACATTAGTTTTTATGGGTACCAGATACCATTTAGGCTTTTTACAACCTGCACAAAACAGCCCAATTCTTTGATAAGACCATACAAATATCAAAAACTCGGAATGGCAATAATACCCTCCGAAAACTTTAAACCACATTACGTAAAGCAGGATTCATGTATTGAACCTAACGGTTAAATGATAAATTAATACGGATAAAATAACTAAGAAGTTACTGTAGCTTAATCATTAATACATTTTTGTCTAGCAATAAATAAAAATGACCATTTTCGGATGAGGGGAAAAGATTACGGATAATCAAACATTGATTTTTTATACACTAATAATAAAAATGCAGGACCGTCATGTTCTATGAATAAGGTTTCCAAACCTAAACCACAAAAGAACGAAAGTTACATAAACTGGACAAACTTTATTACCAGTTTCGCAGATACACATCAACTGCAACTCAGAAAACACACTATGAACAGCAAATACATGTACATATATAAATAGCTTTTCTTCTATAAGGTATGTAACTTTCAGTGACTACTTATCGGAATTGATGAAATATAAAAGCAGAAATAAATTTTTTAAAAGTGATTACTTTCAGGAAATTCCTTATTTCCATTCACTTGGCTTCTTTCCTCTAAATCATCAATAGCTACAGGTAATAACAGATCACACATAGATGAATGTTTCGTCTGCTGAGATGCATTAATATCTGGCCATGAATCTTTAGTCTTTTTAGGCGGGTAATGTTTCGAACGTTTCTTCTCTTCATCCGATGAATCGTAAATAAATGGATCATCCTTTGTGCTTTTAACACATAAATTCATAGCAGAAACATCCGAATCATGTTCAATAAGTTGTTCTAAATTACTATTGCTATCAAAAGATGCGTAAGTCCCTAAACTGTCGGAACTTTTACTTAAATCACTATCCGATTGATAGTCTTCTTCACAAAAGTGTAGCAAGTACCAATCCATCTAAAATAGAACATTCGAAATAAAAAACTAATTAGCAATATACACTATATATAATATAGTTAAAAACAATTAACAAAGGGTAAAACAATGTCAAAGAGAGATGACATACTCCACAAATAATATTTGCTGTTTTTTACAAACATTGTAATCTGATAACAGCGGGAATCGGGAAGCACTAGATACCCATCATATCCCAGTATGGGACTTAAGTTAGATAACAAACGCACAAAATTGTAAATTGACTGAAGTAACAAACGTAAATTATTGGATGCCAACTCAGTGGCAGAAAGATTAAATGCTTGCTAATAAACGTGAAGGTCATGCATTCAATGCAGGGTTGTGGATACAAATTATGGAAGATTTACATACTCAGACAAAACAGTAGTCTAGTGGTTCCTGATTTCCAGTGGTTGTCTAACTACAGTCGATTTGTACACTAAATAAAAAATTCAGGGATTACCACAAAACAATTACATTCATATCTGTTTCAGATACTTGTAATCAAAAGTAACAAACATGAAGTATGATTCATTATCGGAAACATAGTGTATGTTTAGCCTTTAGAACAAATCATATTACAATAATTATCATTATTATTGCGACTTGCATTGAGCAAAAAAACTCTAGCGTGGTAATAATTTATTTGTGAAATAACAATAAGGAAATAATTCGATTGTGAGAGCAAAAGAATATGATAAACAGAAACGATAAAAAACAGAAATTCAACTGGCACGGAAATACATAAATAGGATGATAGACACAATTTGGCGAACTTAAGTGCATGCATGATATAAACAAAAAATACCTGGCATCTAACATACTATGACAAACTTACACCGTTTATAATACTAGCCTCAAGATGAGCCGAAATAACTTCCTCTCGCATCAGTAATAAACCATTATATCTTTCCTGGCATTCATGAGAAGAATGTAGTTCGTGTAGCAAACAATTAACAAGTAGTAGACTTTCACCGAAACGTAAACTTTTAGAGTAGCAATCAACACTTTTGGATGTGGAAATTTGTCTAAAAAGTTACATTAAAAAACAACACAGAAAACAAAAAAGCAAGGATGCTACAGACTAACATATGTATATTTCAATTTAGTTTTGTTTTAATGTATTCTGGATGCTACCAATAATTTCATTTAAATTCTTAGACTAGAAGAGGGAAAATATTCTTTCCCTATACAGGCGAATGAGAAACAGCGATTCGCTAAATATGATAACTGGGATTTAGTGTTTAGAATCCGAGCTTTAATCAATGAGACAGCACATATATACTAGACAGTGAGAACTATTGACATAAACAAAAGAAAGAATAGTAATTAACTTGTGATGTAAGCGGGCGGTGAAAAATAATCAACTTACTGCTGATTAGTGGTAAATGAATAAGAGGTAGAAGCGGGTGGGTTTTCATTATTATCGTTGTGACCAGACGGTAAAAATAGATCAGGTTTATAGTCAGCTCTAGATGGAAATATTGCACGTTGTCGAAAGTCACCGGTTAACAATTCATTAAATAAAATCCGACCACTTTCATTCTGCCCAAAAAACGAGCATTGACCATAACATCCACAATTTGGCATTATATCTGGAGCTATATAACCCAGTATTGGTTTCCTGATAATATATTTACCACTTTCTCTAGTAGAAAACAGATTAAATGATTTCGTGGTATGACGTGAACTTAAGCTGGAATTACGAAGCGTTTCACTGTTTGTATCACTATTATCTGACCAAAGAAATGACAAACGTTTGGTTGATAAATCGTGACGTTTAAGAAAATCCAACTGCCAACTCAAATGATCACAATTTTCTGGTGTTTTAGAAAGATTAATGTGAACTGGACCAAGAGAAAATGAGCCAGCCTCAAACCACAGAACTGAATTTTCAACTTGTTTAGCACATGTAACCTGTTTGTCTGGACTAGGCTGATATTTTGTATCAAAAGCTGAAGAAAATAAAGATGACAGTTACGTGTATTCAGTTAACGTAAAGGAATAGCACAACTAAGTCTAGAACAATGTGAAAATTCATGAATAAATAAAACACGGAATTCAAGTATATTAAGCTTAGTTTCGTGAAGAATCTACAAAAACAAACCTTACAGTCACATAGTAACGTAAGCATAAAGCACAGAATGTACACGATTGTCACTATTATTATTACTACACCATCAGAAATACTAGTATCATTAAAGCAATACGTGTGATACTCAGTTAAGCAAGTAAAAGATGTAAATTTAAAGTAACTACCTAACATTAATGTATCGAAGTGTAAAAAGTTTATAAGTGATGAATAGTTCATGGTATTGAGTAAAGGACTACTTATGCACCACACAAACATAAATCTGTGTGATGAAGGAAATGAACTATAGCCCAAAGAAAAAAAAATGACATGAATGTCCATAAATGATTACAAACAATCTATGATAGAAGAGGTTCAATGAAAAATGCAACTAAGAAGGACCATATTCACTTAGGACTCCCGCTTATTTTATGAGGAACATAAAATTAAACCACAACACGATAGCTATTAGCTTCCATTTCGAGACATATATGCACCAACGTCTCGCACTCTGAGTTGGACAATATCTACTGCTCTAACCAGAGAGTTGTGATAGATAGACGTATGACAGTTATATATATATATATATATATATATATATATATATATATATATATATATATATCGTTGTTTCAGTGAACCAATCCATCATATTAAAAACTCCCCAGCATTTTCACCCACTCACACCATTTGCAATAAATAGACGATATGAATGCTTCGGAAGCAAGATACGAAAAACACGTTCCAGCCGCCGAATCTAACGCTTCAAGATAGTGATATCGGTAGAAATTCTTAGAGTCAGGTTTTTCTAACACCTTTACGTGAACCACCCGTACTGATCAACCTAATTTGTGCGCTAGATGTGTGCCTTTTCATTTCGCTTTATTAAATAACACTCCTAACCCGTACAAACATAGAGATCGTCTTTATTACTAGATAAGAAATATGTAACTGTGTGAGAAAACTTAAAGAGGGAAAGTGGAGGATGTAACTCATTTCCAAAAGACTTAAATATTTATGAATCAGAAGTATAAAGTACCAACTTAATGAACTGAGTTACAACAAAAAGGAATGTTTTATATCAAAAATGGGTATATTACTTCATTATAATTGACTTACTTATTGGCGCGACCAATTGTACCAGTCTAACATCAGGGATTAACACAAACATTCCATCACAATGAGTTGCACCATGCCTGTTACAATGGGCCAAACGAATTGAATCGCATTGAATACTTAAACAATTTCGGTTCTCCACAATGCTTAAATCAATACAGTCAATAGTAAGACGTAGCATTCGATATTTCAGTTGCATATCACTTGGGCATAAAGTAGTAGAGCATATTTTATGCCAAAATGGGCAAAGTTGCTAAAAAATGAATAGTTTCGAAATTCATAAGAAATAATTTACAAGACATACAAAGTTGTATTGTAAAGAATAGATTAGAAACAAACAAACAGGACGGTAAGAAATAAAAGTTAACTTGATATCACAAGATCAATCACACAATGAGCGTATGTAAACTGAAAACTTAGTGTGAGAAATATATCAAAATGAGCTATTTCAGTTTAACTTAAAACGATATGGCTTAAAACCCGCCACAGTGACACAGATGCTTTACGCTTTTTCTTGTTTTTAATATTGAGTTCTAGTACTCTTTTAACACACCTCTTCAGCTTATCTTATCGAACAATATTATCCATTGTTTAGTCTCACTTTACCACCCTCACTACAGTATTTTGACTCCCTTGGTATTCGTCTTGTTGTGCTCATATAGTACAGTATCTTGAGCTAACGCACAATTTTTCCAGTATCTACGAGGTCGACGATCAACTGATTGATTCTTGGTTGTTTCAAGCGGACTGCGTTGTGTGACCACTAGATGATTTAAACCATATGAAAAAACTAATGTATATCATTAGTAGCTTTCAAAAATCATGTAGGATGTTTTGACAGACTTGATAAACTGTTGAAGGAATTCATTAGTACACAGTTATAATATAGAGAAAATAATTCAGAAGCTAACAGAAATTATTGAATATAACTTCATATTAAATTTTTAAAGTATAACTTTATATACCTGTGGACGACCATGTTGACAAAGTTCAAACGCTCTTGAAGAAATCAATTGATTTTCTGAATCGACTGCAGAGAAGATAAATTCTTTCAAACAGTGAACTAAGCAGGATAGTTTAGCAGCAGATAACTGACCAGTAAGTTGACCAACTGTAAATTCTAATAACCAAGCATATTCCAATGATTCGGCACGAATAGGTAAATTAACGTGACTAAACATTCCTTGACCGCGCAACTGAAAACCGAGAAGCTGAAGGCGACTTGAAGAGACGGTTGAATTTGATTTAGACCGAAAGTCCTAAAAAGCATTTTTTCAAACAAATGTTCAAATGTCTTAACGAATGTAACAAGAATTTAGTGATAGATAATCGTAGGTACTGCTTTAGGAAACACTACATACTTGTGAAAAATAACACAATATAATTAAAGTCGGAATCAAGGACGCGATGCCCAACTTATTTGTAGCTCATCAGCTGAAGGTATTTGCATTCAAGTCATGATATCTTATATAAGAAGACATTAGATCAAACTTGCTAGCCACCATCCAACTTTAATCATACTTATATATTGATGTTATATCAAGGCGATCCGCTCAGGGTGTACGCACAACAACAGATTGATGAAATTCAGTCCATTATAACAACGATGGGTAGATAATATACACGCTTAAATTATATAACACTATATTTAAAGAAACGTTAAGTGAATGAAGAACAGTCAAGTGATTAAGTTGGGACAGTAATTAAACTATTCTGTCACTGCTTACGAATAATGGAAACAAAACTCTTAGACAGGACGTATAATAAAATCACAGTTTTTGAAGCGGTGCCTTAGTGGTTTAAGCGCTTAGCTTGTATTAAGCAGTGGCAGAGTCGAGATCCTTTCCACCTGCATCGGTTTGGATAATCCAGAAAAGCAATCATAAACTTTCATAGGCGGTGTGCCACAAAGCCTAAAACACAATTCAGCACCAGGCAAGTTACATATTAAATATCACAGATAGGTGTAATTTAAACAAGGAACATCGTATTTTCATAACTTACCTTATTTTGATCATAGAAACATATCAAAATTGGTGAAAACAGTAGTTGAAGCTTTGTTTCATGCCAACGTTTGTCCATTTCGAATCCAATACAATCCAAGAAAGCTGTTGGGCAAGGTGATTCATTAGAAGAGCCATGCTGAAAATAATATGGAATATATAAAATAAAAACCTCAGGTCAGGCAGTATTATATGGCACAAATAACCAGGAGACTTCTAATTACACTGTGCAAACACTTAAGGAACTGTAGAATCCACATAAATCAAAAGATATCAAAAGACTGCAGGTGTAGAAGTGAAGGATGGTCTTTCGAGTACGTTCGGTAGAGACAGAATGCTGATTTTCCTGTTGGTGTAATTCTTCCAACTAGAGACAACCCAGGATATATTTCATCTTCATGAATACAGAAGATATTTAATTTCTTTTCAATATCTACTTAAGATGAAAATGAGTATGGCTGAAACCAAGTATTCCAATAAAAATTTAAAAGATAAACGAATACACACTTACCATAGGTAAATGAACCTGAATGTTATGGAATTCCAGTGACACGCGTACTGACAAAGGTCGGCAGTCCCTTGGATCAATGATGCGTTTCTCAGGGAATTTATCAACTTTGCTTAAATCATCATTACCACCACCATCTTCAGAACTATGTTTAATTCGCGATTTTTTCAACTGAATTAAATCATCGTCGGTGAGAGAAGAACTTTCATCAGGTCGAAGAGGTTCACGATCAAAACTAACAGGAACTTGATAACATCCAAAGTAATTTTCCTGAATATTGAGAACATATGAAATAAAAGAAAGTTGACCGCGAAACAATCAAACATTTAATACACACATGTTGATTTACTACCTAGTAGATACAAACACATACATTGTTTTAGTAAATTATGAACGATGTAAGGCCGGGCACAAATGAATGTTGCCTTGAGTTGTTATACTAAATCAGTAGGACAAAAAGAAATTTACATGACTAATACCAAAGAAATTAATGTGTGAATGAGTATCACTAAATGTTGAAACAATTGTCTGAGAAGTAGGGATGAATAATGGTATGCATAAAGAAATAATCGGACACAAGATTCTGAGAAATATAGTAAATGTAGCTATGCCAAGCAACCCATGTATAAAAATAAATTATCAGTACTAAAGAAAATTGTTTATTTTGTCAGCATGTATTCGTGAACTCTATTCATTATTCATATTGTTTCTCACCATCTTATTTTAATGAAGAAATACAATAAATAATTAAAACGGAAATTTATGTTTTACGTAATTTCCGTCTTTCTTTTTTAATTATTTCAAAATCTACATAAATACCATTTTGTTAAATAATTTATTTACGATTGTGAATTGTAAGTTTCTAATTGACCCATTAACTGCTTCTATAGTGAACGTAAAGTTTCGTGTTAACAAAATCATTTTTAGCGTTCACTCGTAAATTTAACTAACTTTTGTTAAAACTGTATCGAGTAGCAATGTACTCAAATATTTTAAGTTGTTTAGTACTGTGTAGTCCTTATCCGTAACTTTATTGGGATTAGGTAATTCCTCTTCTGTTAGTACCTGTATTTAGGCCACCTCACCTACTGCTGTCCAATGCATCCTAGTTCTCCATGGGTGTTTAATCGAGGTCGATTCGTAATACCAAATTAATCTCCAACAATTTCCGAGGAGATTAGTAAAAACAATTTATACTATTGCATTGTGGTGGTTTTTTGAAGATAGGTGTAACGTTTAGTTAAGGGTATTCGTCACTGAATAATGTTGGTTGAGCACCGTTGTAAATCAGAAGGGATTGGATAACTGTCTTATCCTAGTATGAAACTCCTTAGCAGTGCGCATCCTAGATTCCATCAGGGAACCAAACCTAGGATCTTCAGGTTGGCGAACGCTTAACCCGCTGGGTCAGAGTTCATTAGTAGAATTCCCACTTCCATTAATTTGTTATATAGCGCAACGATCAATTCCTTGTAATTTTAGGCCATGAATAAGAAGAGTTGAAACCACATACTAAGCTTTATACAAAAAGGATGCTAATTATGTACATATCTGGTAACTTAATCATTATGAATTGTGGACTTGTATTGCATGCATATTAAATCACATGTTATAAGTCTAATCGTAGTACAAGTTACTCTAGTGACTTTCCAGTATTACGATTCACAGATTGAGAACAGATGAGAAACTTAGAGTAAGTAATCAATACTTATCGTGTACAATAGCTGAGTTGTAGAACTACATAGTGTGATATAAGGAGGAGAAGAAAGTCACTGGAGGAATATAAGAGTTGCAATGAACAATATCTATTATTAAGAAACTGATACAATATGAAATATTAATTAGCTACGTTCTTAAATCAAATTATTTACTAACTTTCACGTGAATAAAATGTCGTAGTAATGTACCATAGAAGAGTAATTGTGCAGAAGGAATGTGTAAATGAACATCTACCGTATCTGGTTCAAAAAATGCAAAGACATCACATTTACTCTGAAGTATATCGTTTTCTGTAGGACCTTGTGTATGACAACCTTCTGGTCGAAGTTTACGAAGTGCAATTTCCTCCAAATCTGACTATAAATAAAAGTGAATATATAAATATTTAATTTAAATAAGCAATGCAATTAATTTGTCTCTTAGAAAACAATTTTGATGAAAAAAAGCCACTGAAAAAAAATTAACAACTGAACAGTGAATTCCTATCTAATAACAAAAAGATGTAAATTTTTAAAATAGAAAGCATTATACTAGGTAAAAAAACAAACGCGGCATTTTACTACAGTATGCTTATACTAATAGATCTAGTGTACGGTGAAATACGTATCTTAAATAAAGTATGCAGATGCAGTGATGGTGTTTCTATTTTGATTGGAAGGGGACTGCAGAAAACGAGTGTTAACTGAATGACAGAACCTAATGAAAGCTGAATGACTGATTAATGAAGCTTACAGAGAATCGATTAGTGTACTAAGCTTACAGCCATACACATTATGTGAGAGGACTAGTGATGCTACCTAAATAGGTGGGGGATTCGAACTCACAACTTTGTGAATAAGTCACATAACCTAATAACTGGAATCAATCTCATGACTAAAGGTATTTATTCAAATATTATCAATTACAAACTCTGTTTCTTCCTTTGCTCACCATATCACATAAAAAGAGCTTGACTAAAGTGAGAATAAAGAAAACTTGATGTTGTAAAATGTGTGACCATAATAATATTAATGAAAAAACCTCATTGAATAATACAGCCAAGAGAGATTTCACTCCTCTTAAAAAATACACTTTTCTACCTATCCACAATACAATCAGATGTTAGCACAGGATCGTTATCGGATTTTCAGCTATAACTACCAACATCTCAAGTCACTGAGTTGAATAGATCACATTCAGAAAATCCTCATAGTAGAAGGTATTAACTTTAATTAGCCCACAATTTATGATACTGTATCATGAAGTAACAGAATCATAGATTTTTAAATCCACACTCAGAAGGACTGAATAATGTTAGGTATTAAAGCTAAATGGACCATATAGAAAATAAAACTCTGCCTGATTTTAGGGAGCGGAAATTCACAGTGATATACGACTTCAATTTTAGAAAATATTTATTATCAATATAGTTGTAATAAAACAAAGACGTTTGAACGAAGAATATTCTTTTCGATAAATGCTCATCAGGTTCTACATTTATTAGTTCAAAAGTATCAGTGACAAAAATAGCCAGTTCTGAGGCAGATATAACATCATTTAGATATAAAGGATAATTTGGATATTAATTTTGTGTCTTCAGAGTATTTTGCCACCACCCCATCTCTTATGTCACCCATATACAGAGATACCTATATATATTGGATTAATAATCCTGTTGTTTATTCCAATTGTCGTTTACATTTCACAAGTTACATGATGATGATTATTTCAACATTAACATTCGTATCTTACAAATAATCTGAAGAGACAAAATTAATGTCCAAATTATCCTTTATATTTAAATGATGCTATATTTGCCTCAGAACTGACTATTTTTGTCGCTGATAATTTTGAAAAACATACTTCGTTCAAACGTCTTTGTTTTTGATAAGCATGAGAATTTTTAAACAATAGTTGTAATAAATAAAAGTTCTAGTGAATTGCATTTCGTGTCATTAGCTGGAATCCCCATTTTGAACTTACATTCTACATATAGTAAGCGCTATAAAAATCAATCAAATGGGTTGGTTACTAAGTAATTATTTAGCAACAATTCTTTTGTTGCAAGAGTGTGATAAAATACAAATGAGCTTCAGAACAACAATACAGTTCAGGTGTAATTTTAGTATTCAAACGACACATACTTGACTAGCTGATTCCAGATTTCGAAGGTTTAAATTATCTATAGGTTTTGAAGGATGAAGCTTAATACTGTTACTTCGATACGAAAAGTCAGCCAAACCTTTGGTTGAAGGTACTTCTAGTTTATATTCCAACGGAATAAAACGCCAGTATTCAGATGCCCAAGGTGATGGATGATACACGTATGCTATTTTGAGACTTATACGTGGCGCCCACCCACAATCAAACCACCGAAGACTAATTCTGGAATAGTAAAATAAAGAAATCGTAAACGAAAGTTCACATATTACTAAGAAATAAAAAAGAATAAGTGCCAGTGTCTAAGCTTCTTTAGACTCCCATACTCTAACAATGAAGCCTATCAAGTAAATATAATTAACATATAATGTTAAAGTTGTAAATTTTAAGTATACTTTTAGTGAAAAAATTAACAGTCAATAAGAAACACAAACAACTGAATTAAGTAAAGATAAAAGACTGACCCTAAGGTTTTTATTTTTTAAATCAACTTCGGAGTGATGGCTTAATTATCCAGGTGTTCGACTTTCAACCACAAGGTTACAAGTTCAGACCACCCTACTAACCTATTTAGATTTAGGCAGCCGTGCTGTATCGCTAGTCTCCTCTGACATAAACAGTAGAACAAAGCCGAGCACATAAATCCTTACTCGGTAAATGAAATACAACCTTCAGTGGGCGCCCATAACCCCACCATAGCCTATACAAAAACGACACGGTTGTCGAATGCTATCTGGTTTTCAATCGAATTCAGACTGGACCCAATCTGCAACGAAAGCAAACAAATAGATACACTAATGGTTCCATATTCTAAAAGCTGATAACTTTTAGATGACTCAACAGTTACAGTTGGTAAATAATGTAAAAAATTGAATGCATATGATTATATAGAATGTGTGGCATAAACTGAACACAATAAAGCCAACTCTTGCTTAACAATGAAAAAGAGCTAGATAATTAAATATTTTCATTTAATTCAGGTAACAGAATAATTAAGCGTGGATGTTTCAAATAAGTCGATTTGAGTGAATGGAGATATTGTAATATGTGAACTGGTCTGCAGTGATGAAATTAAATAACATTGTGATTTTAAAGCTTCTCTTAAATAATGAACAGAAAGTCTGCATAAATCAACGATAGTGTACAGTAAAATCAATTGAACCTTTGAGGAAGTTTATTTATTTACGGAGTTTACTGTCAGTTTTCTGATCATAATACTGTGGAAATTTGGCTACAGAACAACATTTATTGCAATGCGAAAAAATTCACCCTAAAGGTCTTTTCCGAATCCTTCTCATCATCACTTACGACATAGCTTATAATAGATTCGCTTAAGAGTTAGCGGAATGAAGAACAAACAGAGCAGTAATGAGAAGAAATGATTACCTATATTAGCATTTCCACTTCAACAGCTAGACGGTTAAATCATTAGTAAAATACTTTTGAGTTTACTATAAACGAAGCGAATTAGAACGAAAGCTATCTGACTAACGTTCAATGTACAGTCTACACTGGAATAAGTAAGTATTTGATATATTTAACATTGTTATTTTCGGTTTACCATGATTAAAAGTTTTCTTAATCTTTTAAGCAATATACAAAAAAATTATGTGACGTAAAATAAAAAGCCTTCAATTCTTTCGTATTTCACGCGGAAACTCGATTCTGATTAGCTCATCGCTATGCTACATTTACAGAGATATTACAACATAATGGAAGCCTATATTTAAATATTCAGTATAATCTACATCAGAAGAATAACTGGTAATAAATGTTTGTAGTTTTCAAAATTATTAATAGAAAAATTACGTTTTAGAAACTGTTTCATGAAATGTCATTTCCTGAATACTAGAATGAAATGGTGACGATTTTTGAACTTGACCTCGACCATTTACAAATTTCAAACGATTATGAACTTCTTGTAGTAAATAATACAGTGTACTAGTTTCCGGTATGGACATTCGAAGTGATACTGAAGAACCCTGAAGAAACAGACGTAGAGATTATCATATAATTATTTTCTTAAAGATATAATCGTAACAAAATCTGAGAATACATTCCCATTCAAGTAATTAGAGAACAGAAAGTGAAATTCGTCTCGTCAATTGATTTCTCAACACATTCATATATACATAAGTTACCGCACAAAGGTAGATCCCTCCGATGACAGTATTGACGAAGAATTAAATAATGCCTGTAACTTAGTTCCAATGAATCTCCTATCAAAATTAACAACAAAAATATGAACAGACAACTGTCCAGGAGTAGTTATTCTTGAAACTACGGCTAAAAAATGAAGCGGCTCAGACAGACACAGCAGGAAGTACTTAGTGCAACTGAATTGAATGTGCTGTTCTATAACCATCTAACTATCTGGATTGCAAAGATAGACTTCCAAAATCCTATACAAATATGTGTTCACTATTTCAATTATGTTTGATGAGTAAGCTACATTGGATACATAAAATGGTAAGTTTGAAAACATATTTCTGAGTGAGGTCGAGTGCAAAACAACGATTAATGCTCATTTGATTGATACGGGACATCGAGTTAACTTGAACAAAGCTTCCAGGGTTATTGATTGTCTTACAACTAATATACCATATGGTTTGTGAATTCGTATTTTGCATACTGCCGGAGCTATCTCTATCGATATCTAAGAAAGGAACCTTGTGTTCAAGAGCTATTGTGCAAACTCTTTCAGTTCCTCCATCATATTCTTCATAAGTGTCATACCCCCTCAGCTGTTTTCTAAAAAACTATTAATCTTATTTAAATGTATTTTGCAACTTGTGTTTTGCATGTGAAATTATTATGCTTCATGCAATACTACGATTATTATTATTATTATTATTAACGAAAAAGTCGAAATAATGTAGTAGCGATGAGAAGGAAAATAACTAAACGTTGAGATGGTTTGAAAAATTAGTGAGAGAGTATACTTGGATGAATAGTGCAGCTAAAAATCTAGAGTAAGAGAATGAGTGGATGACGCTGAGCCAATCTGATTCATCATGAGTAACGTCACCCAACAACTCTAACCAGTGATAGTGTGATTATAGCATTCATTCTAACCCAAAAATAAATTCAGTTACAGATATTCTTTCAACACAAAAAAAACAGTATATGTTTCAAATTACATTATTATGCCGTTAACAAACAATTAGTGTTAACCACATAACTTACTTCAACATTGTAGATAATTGGCACTGTGACAGGCAAAAAGTCTATAAATGGTAGATCAAATGTAAACATAAGCTTCTTAGCATGGAATCCAAGATAAGCTGTAAACAAAAGAAACAACTAATCAAACAGAAAAGGAAACAAAATACCGTTTTCACCATACTTTGATACCCAATTGTAATCATTGGCTAATAAAATCAAATCTAGATTGTTTGACTTAATATGAAATTTATAAGTGCATGGAATAAAACCAAGTAAATCTGGATGGGAACAACGACACCAATCATCGATAAAACCTAGTAAATGGAAAAAAAACTATATATCAGGAATTAGTTCAAAATTTAAGACAATAAATAAGTAACTTTCAACAAGTAAAATCCAGCACACAATTTTACTGCACGTCATAAAAACGATCTCATTCTTGCCATAGTTAAATTACGATTACAGTGGAATCTACGACAAGCGTCTCGTTCAATTTGGAAGTCGTCAACTGAACGTACATCCACCCCAATGTTGATGTTAAGAATGGGGTATGAGCTACATTCATACTTTAACAACATTTGTAACTGGATGAAAACACATACCAATAGACACTGAATGATAATGTGAAACTACAAACCACTAGTAATTTTACTTCTTTATTTAATCGCCTTCAAATGATACATTCTCTATAACCGAACGAATTAAATTTTAGTGTGGAATCTAAATTTAATTATGTATTCTGACACCTGGATATATAATTTGAAGTGAACTTGAAGGCAACCTATTTCAGTTTTATTAGTGGATTTGATATTAACTGTTTCGGCCAAGTTTCCATCTTTTGTATTTGAATAAAGAAATAATCACAAATGTGGTAGAATAAGATGAATACACATAATTCGCAATTTCTCATCAGCTACTTTATTGCCTCATAAACTTTACTACTAATGTGTAAAAATTAATAAGTAATGAAAGTCCGATTTCGATATGGGGATCAACAAGTCAGTCTGAAATCATTGGCTCATAAAAGACCTACAAGAACAATAATTAACGATCTATGAGACTTTAAATGGACTTTGAACTTGTTATGTGTCAAACAGTTTGTATACAAGTTTATTATTTTGTTATTTGCTGACTAGTCATTCAGTTTTCAAATATCCATTCATTGGGGGACGTCGCATCAATCAGTCAGAATTGTGAGTAATTATCGATCGGCCATAATCAGGTCAAAATATCAATCAATACATCCAATACAATCTTTTGCCTCAGTTATAAAAACTTTATTTTCCAATGACATCTTTTATTTACCTATTTTACTTAGTATCATAGTTTTTATTATTCATGTACACATTTATGTGAACACTACCTAGTAACTTGGATAACCCTCAACAAAACAAATTCAGTCAAGAGAATTTCCGTGAGAAAATATCAGAACAATCAGGCTTGTGTATCTAGTTTATCATAGAACACAATCTATGCTAATATGAACACATAAATTATCAGTGCTAATTTATATTAGTGAAATAAACCTCTGGTTATGTATCGAGCATACATGACGCTCAGCTAGTCAAGATAATGGGTGACAGCTTAGAATCTGTCACAGTGGCACAAGGAAATTCATTTTTTGTCTTCATTAGCTTTACTAGTCTTGGATACATACATTTTTGCTTCTTATTATCGACCATAAATCTGGTATTGTGTTAGCTTGACCTTGACGTATAAACGTGATATAAAAACTTTAGTCTGCTTCTATTTGTGCCAGATTCTAGGTTGATTTTAAGAGTCGTTACAAAACCATTCTGGTTGATTATCCATGGGATACTCAGTTTTATAAGTGAATTTGAAAATCCTGAAAGTCGCATAGACTAAAATAAAATGCAGAGGTTGAGTAAAACAAATAAAAATTAAACACTATGAGCTAGAAAGGAATAAGTTACAGAAAACAAAAATCTCAAGGAAACCAAAAGACACTAAAATGGCATTACGTAAAATATGATTTAAAGTTGCATACACGAATACTGGGAATCAATAAAATTGAAAAGTATTTACAAAATATCTACGGGCTTGTATCAAAACAATAAATACCTTTAAAATAATGTTTGTAATCAAACAATATGGTTAATTGAGTATCACGAGTATCGATTCCAATATCCCATAACTGTTGTATATTCCATTCTCTTGGATAGTGCATTTTTAGATCAAGGTCTACATACTGATTACTAGTTAATATATTACGCCATAAATGCTCAAGGAGTAGACTGCATTTAACTAGGTTGATTTTAAGAGTCGTTACAAAACCATTCTGGTTGATTATCCATGGGATACTCAGTTTTATAAGTGAATTTGAAAATCCTGAAAGTCGCATAGACTAAAATAAAATGCAGAGGTTGAGTAAAACAAATAAAAATTAAACACTATGAGCTAGAAAGGAATAAGAATCACTTAAATTTAAACATGTATCTTAAAAAGATTCAGTCAGTTACGGCAAACATATATAGTTATTGATTTCCACTGTTTAGATAGTACTTAATGCCTACGTAATTTTATAATATATACAAGACTCCTTGAAGACACCCACGATTTATTACTTGAAAGCATCAAAAACCTCGTGTCTTCATATTTTGTGGTGATAAATTGTTGTGCAGTAAACTTACCATTCGGTGGGCGAGTAAATATACCACTTGTTTAGCGAGGTGGCCAATTCATAAATCAATGCCAAAACTTGAGTCACTTAAATCCATCACAGCTGTTAAGGCTCACGAGATGAATGTAGCCTCCCACACACTAAAAAACCTTACGCTGCATTTGTGTGCAGCGTAATATGTTTTTACTCGGAAAGAAATGTTTCATAAAAATGAGTGCATCACTTCCTAGAGTGTTAAAATGTTTCCTAATTTTGGCAGCGCTTTTACCACCTAGAATTATGCTGCCAGTGTATCTTGAATAAGTCTCTGGGTAGGAAAACTTCAAAAACCTAAGTCGAGAAAATGGCATATCTACAAGTATGTTTTTATTCTTCTATGCTTCATATATACAATCATGTTGTTTACCACTAAGAATTAATGACAAATAAATTACAAAGCCAGATAAATAATGTTTAACAAAACAGTAAATACTACTAACTTCAACAACACCATGTCTCATGAAGTATAGGTCAAGGTTAATATTAGTGGATGTCTTTAGTTCAAAGACGAATTTTTTTGCAACTCTACGTTGTCCTACAGTAGCTTGTTCATTGGGTTTAGCGATTTGATATGAAGGGGGAAAGAAAAATCTCCAAATGATATCCCTGTTGAAAAAAAGATAACAATGAATTCAGTTCAAAAGTATAATGTTGTGAAACAGCGATTTGGTAGATTAGGTTATAAGTCGTTGGACTACAGGTTTGAATCTCGATTCCTCTAGTTCAGCTTAAATAACAAAGTAATATTCCTAACATTCTCAAAAAAACTGTGATACAAAAGCCGCCAAAACAAACAAATACTTGGTTGATTAATTGAGTTACAGATACTTACTAACTGTTACAGCAATTATAGAGCTAAAATGAAGTTTGTTAAAATTACTTAATAAATAGTATAGGTAATAAAATCTACGTAGAAAGTTTAGCAGGGTTTAAGATTAAATATTTTAGAGTAACGGTTTGATGCAACGATAAGCCGGTTACATAGCATACTTGTTGCGATTGTCAGAAATTCATTGAATAAATAATAATTCACAGCTAAAATTAAATTTCTTATTTGGCTATTAATTTATTAATATTTCAATTCATTTAAAATTTATGAAGCTTAGCTAGCTAACTAGTAAGTGTAGTTATTAAGCGACGACTAAAAATTATCTTTAGGTATAGTCACTACTTGGCTTACTTTAAAATTCGAATAATTTACTACTTGTACCCAAACAATACTTATAAGAATATCAGCAAAATAGATATCTAGAAGCCGATGAACAATTTGAAGAACAGTGATTAAACAATATTCAAAACTCTGAATGAAAAATCTTAAGTATGTCCATCTTACATTTATTATCCTTTGAAGAGTATGATTTTAATGATAATATATGAAGCTGAGCAAACTTTCGTAAATATAAACAAACGATATAAAAAGTCTTGATGAGTTAGTCTTCTGAAGTTACTGTATCGCTAACAATAAATCTAGCCAGCTTCCCCCTTTAAGGAAATGAATGGTATTCGATAGGGATATAAATTTATGAAAACGAATGTTTCCAGTACTAATCTTTCATAAATTAGTACTTTGATCCCAGATACTTTAAATGATTGGATTTTAGAAAACGGTGAAAAAATTTTAAACGAAATACTCACCTTTGACGATCAGTCCATGGACTGTAATTCAACTGGCATATTCTATTAACGAGTACATGTAATTCCCATTTAGGCCAGGCATTTAATTCAATCATGTTATCATCGGTTAATTCCAAATTTTCCGATCTATGTAATACTACACCTGTAAGTTAAAATGTATATGCATACTGAGGAAGTAAATATACAAATGCTCTCCTGTAAATCACTATGAATAATGTATCGGCGATCTTTGGCTATTGATCTTCAACAAGCAGATAATGTACATACAACTTTCCGATGATTCAGTTCGACAGTCGGACTTCACGAACTGGTATAATATAAACCGTTTAGATTTAGTCATATTCCAACTTATTGTTAAGCCAGCCAGCAGATGACCTTGAAGTAGGTTGGATACGCGTAGCTTACGTGAGATTCAATAATAACATGCAACCATAACTAACCAATTGTCAGTTATCCTGCTGTAGTTCACTAGTGTGAAATCAGTGTTTAAGCTACTACTCTTAAACTAAAGATTGAGTATACAGGTAGTCATTATGACACAATAAACGATACTTAATAAAGACAATTAAATCAACGAGATACATATTAGTGTATCAAATTTGCACTAATCTTAGAACCTTAGATGAAGCTTTTAATCTATCTGATAATCAGTAGTCACGACAAAAATAAAATTAGAGAGAGTTATATAAGCTAAATTAGTAGATTAGTACAAAATTTCTAGGTATTAGAGAAACACAAATCACCCCTACATTAGATTAAAACTACAACCTACCAGGTTCATCTTGTATATAATCGATTGTACCTTCCCCAAATTGAAAAACATGAAACGCTTTGTTCCAACTTTTAGGTGGGCTACAGATTACAATAGAAATAAATCCGATTAGCAACATAACTAAATATCAAATATATACACTGGAAAGTGCATTATAAACACCGTTTATAAACTAAAACATGTAACACAAATTCAATGAATAAGGTCAGTTTGTAATTTTGTGTTGACTAATTTTACCGTCAGTTACTATAAAATAAAAACCATAATCATTATTAAGACATTTTTCCATAGAGCACATAATTATAGACTAATATATGAAATAGAATTACTGGTACTAGCAGGAATGAGTTCAGTAATAAATAACGCGATAGTGACGTTCACTGTATTTTGATGAATTTCCAGCACTACTTTTTATAAACGCTTCAAATCATTTAAGTTAGTTACAAAGTACTGATAATAATATTGTAAAATATACTTTTCATAATTTTTACTAAGTACTTTGTGAATTGGTATGATGAATAATAAGTAATATAACTCATAATACAAAAGTTTTATATTGAGCTTTGGGTTAAAATTTTGTAGGAAGGCTCGTGATTCGACAAGCTTGTTCAAAATAAAATAGGCGGAGCAGGGTCTGAATCTATAATCTGGGAGTTATGGGGCAATCGCTTAAGACTATTAAGCCAACACTTCGATAAGTCGAAATAGGCCATTTCGGAATAAAAAGAAGTGTTTATCGACTAAATAGCTTAGGATTTATTTCGAAAAGCATACCATAAGTCCGTCAACCAAACAATATCAGAAAACCAATCTGAAGATACATGGACGAGAAATAGGGAATATTATTTATATTTATTTGGTTGTTACATAAACTAAATGTCAATAATTTTAGGCACAATTTACACAACTAAAACATTAAATAAACTAACAACTTATACATTTTTAAGTAATGCACGAAAATGATGAATATTTTAGAACTTACTCTTCAACAGCATGTTGACCGGAGTATTTAGATACGGGAACAAGAGAACCCATTAAATTGATAAAGCGTGATTTGATTTGATGTTGGTACCTATCCAAACGAGATGGTGCGTCATTAATGCTGTAGGATCCGTACACTCGGCTGCATGTCAGAAGACATGCTCTAGGTAGTAAATGATTACCTGCACATATATTAGTCTACAATAAAGGTAAGTAAAATATTAGATGGAACAAGTTGATTGGTGCTTAGAGAACAGAAACACTAATTTATAATATGCCACATGCCATTACAATTTGTGTCCATGATAAAAATGCAAACTAGATGAGATATATATTAAACAAAAACAGAAACTGCATTCTTACCAATTCAAAATCAAATTTAACGGAAGGTAATAACTTATGAGCGTGCCTCCAAAATATGTCTAACGCTCCAGAACTTGAAGCAGAATCGCTAAAATGGTGAAAATAAATGCTTTCAGTTATTTATTTATAGATGACGACTCAGAGCTAACCAAGTATGCAACACTGTAATTAAAACATGATAAAGAAAAGGCAAAACTGATTAATCTAATATTGTTCAACAACGAAAATACGTTACGAATTTTTTTTTCATTTACAAAATTCAAAAGCAGATGGATCAAACAGCGGAAGATCATATGATGGCATAATAATAAAATTAGTCAACAAATGCTGTCCACTTAAATAATTTTGGTTTCCTGTAATGATATACACTATACTCGCTGTATTTGTAATAGTTAAAGTGGTAAAGTAGAATTCATAAAAACTTTAACCTACCTAATCTGATATCGAGAAAACATCGACTTCGTCAGTCTACGAGATTAGAATCTACCCAATGCTAAGTTAGTAAAATAGTGCATAGTTTTTAAATTTTTTTTGTATCAACATTCACTCTTCTTAACACTCAAATAATTGAGCAAAATTCCAGTTTTGGAACAATGTGCACCAATCACTGCTCCGGTACTACAAAGGATTACATTTTCAGCAAAAAATGAAATTTCTCACATTTACGCAAACAATTCAAAATTTAAAATTAAGGTTCGTACCAGGGCACTTGTTCCTTAGGAATATCCGCTTCATTATGGCTATATCCTTTGGAGGCAAGGAGTTTGGAGGTTTCTTTGGAGATGCCGAATGCAACTGCTGAACGACACAATAGCTCTGATGACTCATGATAATTTGGCTTAAAAATGCACTGTAACTTGTTATAGACAGCAGTGCGGTTAAACAGGTGAATGTCAATACCATAAAGATATACATGAAGACATCTTCTCTGGAAGGTATCTAACCAAAGGAATAAATATGCAATTAAGTGACAAATTGAGAGAACTGACAATACACTGAATCCAATTGGATAACTAAGTACAGACTATTGTACGTGGGTTTGAGGAGCACTTTGTTTGAAAACTACAAAGCTCATTTAGCTGCGCAGATAGCTAGCAACTACATGGATAATTCGATTAACAAGACCTAGAGCTATCACATAAATTACATTCAACCATATTTGCTTATTTATGATACCTCTTGTATGCCAGTAAGAATAGAAATATCAAAAAGCAAAATCAATGAATGGACTCAATAATTCCTTCTCATGTATTACATCAATTCCCGTTTCACATGTAAAACCTATGCATTCTACCAGTAGTGGTTTTACGAGTTCCCGAAATGCTATCCCAGGTTTCCTAGGATAAACTTCTCGTTGGAGCTTATAATGTACAAATATTGTGTCGAATTGGTCAACAAATCCAATTAGTTAAAACCTTAGAATCTATTGCAGTTGGTATACTCTGTCTCCAAAACACATATACAGAACCCCATAGTAATCACTAACCTAACTTCACCTAGTTAATGATGGAATATAACGGAGTTTACTCTTTATTTATGTGGAGACTCGGCAGCAAGTTCTCGTGGCCTTACTGGTGTAGGCATAGCACTTAGTTTGCGAATAGAATTGGAACTTCCCGAGTGGATTACTACAGAGAATCAATCGTGTGTTTTTCATCTAAATAGCGCAACACGAACTCAGAAAGATTGAGATACAAGCCAGTGTCTATTTGTCGTTTCTTCCTATACCCACTCGCTGGCTCCAATACAGACAGAATAAAAAAGTGAGTTTTACGTGAGGTTTCCTAGCCTCTTTCAGTACGCTAGGTACTCAGACAGTAGTCATAGAAGGGCTAAATTAAGATGAAGAACACTTAGATGGGTCACTCGGTGTTTTAGCCCAACGGACTAATAATGGAGACCATTTAATGGAATTATGTTCAGACTACTGTTTATTCCCAGCCTGCACAATTTAAGTATGAGACATTATTTAATATGGCAATCCACAGTACTAACACAACTACAGACAAATAGACTACATCGGCATCAGTTATAAAGAGGCGTTGAAGAGTAGTGCCACCTGTTCTAAAGAATTTGTTTGGATCTTGATCATGACTTAGTAAAAGCATATATTTCCATACGTTTACTGGAAGCAGAAAGGTCATAACAAGAAAACCGCATAGAGGCCAAGAATGCATTCAGAAAAGGTTTAGCTAAGAACTTAGCTGTTCATAGACAGTAGATTTATCCCGGAGGCTGCAAATGCAATAGTGACATCTGCAACCAACCTAAATACAAGGACTATAGAAGACCAATGAATCTCTGAAGCTTCTAGTGAACTGATATAAAAGAACTAGAGACGACCAAACCAAAACATGTTATCAGTCAAAGAAGTCTCTGACTTAGTTTAAGTGATATTGGTAGATGAAGACAACATGGTTGGGGTCCGTGTGATAGTCGTGGTCAGTGGCTGGAGATAGTGAAATGGCTGATAATCAATGGCAGTGGCAAGTGTGGATCACTCTCTACTTTCTTTGCTTTATTCTATTGTCGTGTTATCCTTGTAAATTTGATCTCATCATGATGTGGTATGGCAACTTGAACCTATGGGCATATAATGCTAGGTCCTATGTTGTTAACGACTAACTACCATATAAAACCGCAAGTGTCCAGAAATGTAACTTAGTAGGACAAACACAATTTACATATTTTAGACCTGATGATAATTCTAGATGTGTTTTCTGGAAATAGATGACTGGTGACTAGAAACAGACCACAGTGTTAAGTATATTGATGATATTGTTTGATTTTGTAATGGTAAACAGATTACCCAGGCTGTAATCAGTCAGGCGGGGATGAAATTTTTTTGCTCCATAAGCATAAAGCAAAGAAGTTAGTCAACACTCATACATAGGAAGTGTAAGAATGTTCACACATCTAGGTAATGGTGCGAGTGTTAATTGTGACATAGAAAGAGGAAGGACTTTTTTATCACCTTTGCAAAGCATGACCTTTATGAATAAATAATGCTTTAATTTCATTATCGCTGCTTTTAAATAGTGACTTCGTAGAAACTTATTGCAAGCAAACCCAAAATTAAATATGATTATAATTTAGTAATAAAAAACATCCAGCTTACAACATTAGTCTACATGGCTTCAACAGCTTTCAGTGTATAGCATCCCGGAAGCCTTAACGTTTTCGGATATTTGCCAACGCCGAAATAAGCTGCATACGAAAGAACAGTTGCACTGGATTGTCAATTACTAGCCAACGACTCGCCACATGTAAGCCTTATACATAATGCAACCCGATGTCTCGTACATCGAAAGAAGGACTAATGAAACAGATCACAGCATCGTTCTTTCTTTCTTTCTTTCTCTCTCTCTCTCTCTCCATATATATATATGTATATATATACAGAAAATTAAAAAAAGCCACTTCAGCTGGTGACTTAAAGGTCATTTTTTTGGAAATCGAGCGCACTAAAGACAAATCACTTTTTTTAATATATCAAAAGTCGGTGCAAATACACCTGCGCTAACTAGTAAGAGGTTGATTGTTAAACACCAAGAAAAGAAAGAGATACCCAGCATTGTGACTAATCAGCAAAAGGCGACTGTTATCTTACACTGCACTAGTTTTTAGTTGCACCTGCATAACACGTGTAAACACAAGACTTTTTCTTAATGTTGAGAAAATACAAGGATATCTGACACTGATACTTGACGACTGGGTGATCTTAAGTATGCTTAACATACAACGCTGCAAAAACGCTTACCTTTCTTTTCTGGGTAATATCTTGTCCAGTAATTAAACACAACGATGACATAACACATTCTAACGGAAAAATCGTCATTCACGTAAACGAAGTCTCTCAGCATCAATTTCCCACCAAGAACTGAAAGAGACACTGAACCTGAACAGATCAAAGAGTATTGATTCACTTCTTACCAACATTTATGTAACAGTCTTTTAAGAATCTCCTAGCTATACTGGATATAATTAATCCAACAACTCTGGAATTGTAAAATAAAACATATATTGTCCAAGAAATAAAAGAAATCAATGATAGCAGTGAAAGATGAAAATCCCCCCGATCAATAGAGGCTGTTATTTGAGTGTCCAGTGAGTGATTAGACTTAAAAATGAAATCCCTTTCAAAGATATTTGACATTTCCAGTAACCTTGAGGGTTGAAAACCCGCTACATAATTTGCGAAACCAAATGACGCTCCATGCAATCGGTCTTCGATTTCTCCAAGAATGTAGATAGTAGATCCATGAGTAAGAAATAAATGATTATCGTAGTATAGATAAGAGTAGAGAGAGCTAGGGTTCAAAGTTAGGAATTAATATCAGGTTTTCAACCCCTGTTCCAGGGCGCTTCAGGCATACCGTGGTAGTACACATAGTCACCCGGCTTTCTTTTGAGACTTGTCAAAGTAGAGACTTCGGCTGCTTCTTCAGATATTTTGTTTCGGTTGGGGCAGGTTCATACTGACGAGAAGTCAGCCCCTACTTGTTTTAGTGCCTTCTGATTTAGGCAATAATTCATGAATTTCTCCAGAATATATAAGCACATGGAGTGGTCAGTATGTTTAAATTTGGGTGTCCAAGAGTGTTCAGTGTATTTTATACGGTTTTTAAGTCTCCTCTTAACCGCCTATAGCTACGATAGCCGGGGCTGTCATTGTCAGTCGGTGTAGGCTTGTCCCTGAATCCGGTTACTCATCAAGTTGTTTGCCTATTTTCTCTTTCCAGAGTCAGTATCCATTTTAAGGGTGAGTCGAAAATGTCTATATTTCCTAAATGCTGCCCTATGAGTGTCTCAAATATTGATAAGATCAGGTCTGGTGTCAGCTTGTATGGGTGCCTATGAAATCGTTGCATCTTGGCGTGTTGTCGTGATATTCATTTGTTAGCTTCCACCTAGTCTCCAGTTTATCGGTGTGAATTAAGCCTAAGTCTCGTTCCTTAGGAGCACTAATTATACGATGCTCACCCAGGCAACAGTCCGGTTGAGCTCACTATGGAATATGATAGCACATAACGTAGCATTTCTATATATCGAGAGTCAGTTAGTTGTCGCCTGTTCTTTCCTTTTTCCAGATTGAGTCCTGTCGTAGGTGTTTCATGACCCCATAATCTGTTATTACTCACCACAATTGTGTCGCCGAGAGAATATTAAGTGGGAAGTCGATGATGAAAATTAGGAACAGCAATTGCCAGGGAATCGAGCCCTGTGATACTGTAGGCGTAGCCGGCCTCTAGCTCGTGTACACCCTGTTCACCACAGTACAGAACTTTTCATCCTGGCAATTAGTTATGTAGCCAGGATGGTAGCTGTCCCGTTAAGCCCATTGTTGCTGTCTTATGAATTAGAAGGCTATTAGGCACAGTGTCAAACGGTTTTGCGAAAACCTGGAATAATACATGAACCTGAGTGTTGGTGTTCCAACAAGTCATCCGGTCATTCCAGGCCAGAAGCATGTTTGTGATAAGAGACCTATTTTATTAGTAGCCGAGTTATGCGCCGTGCAGCAAGTTGTGAATTTCGACGAACTCACCCACTTGGACATCCACAATACTCTCCAAAAATGTTGTCTTATTGGGCGCAATGTCTCCCATCCACAATAAGCGAGGTCTCTTTTGTCCCCTCTCTTATAAGTTGGTGATATATTTGACCGCTTCCAATCTTTCGGAAACTTCTCTGTCTCGCCCTGACGAATCATTAAGCTCTAACTTTCTTAGTTTCCTCAAGAGTAACTCTGGTAAAATCTCGATGTGCCGAAGTACCGTTTCTGCAAATGTGATCGCCAGTATGGTTGCCACTAGTAAGGAACAGTTCAGTTGTCTGCCGAAGTGGCAGATGGGAACGGCTCTTCCTGAAGGGATGTTATGCTTTGGATGATCGGGTTGTTAGTCAGTCTCCGGGCCACAAGTCTGCAGAGTTGCCTCTGATTCTCTTGAAACTTTCTAGCCAGGTAGCCTTGCGGTTTTACTCCACGGTTTCTGATATGTGTGTTGCATCCAATCCTTGAAAATCGAAATCAAAAACCTTACATGTAGTCTTCCAAGCTTTTCTTTTCTGCTGTAAGATGAATTACAGATTCTTGTCATAATCGCGGATCCGTTTTTGGTGGTTTCTCCTTCATGACGATGGTGCATCTTGAAGTCGCATCAGTGATGACATTTTTGATAGTGTGTTAATGTTGGTCTGTAGATAGGTACTCCGAGTCCATAGGCCGTATCGCCCAGGTAAAGTGTTCGTTTAAGGCTCGATGATCTGTTCTAGCATATTAAAAACACTGTATGCCTTGGCTTAGTTTGGATGATATCCTTTTCAAACGTTATCAAGGCGTGATCGCTGTTTCCAATAGAAGGGAGGCATTAATTTCACTATTTTACGGTTGGAGTCCACCACTAGAAAGTAGGTAGCGTAGAATTAGCTGAATATTTTGTCCTATTACACGTATTTTCGTCCACTTTGATTGCTCAATAAACGTTATGGTAATTTAAGAATATGGGAAGTGAATGGTATATTAATTAACCACCGTCATGGAACGCGTTGCAACCCGGCGTGTGTCGATGTATTTGCACTTTTCCTGTTATTATCACCACTAGTCGATTTTATGTTACCAAAGTAGCCTGGCCACTGTGGTTAAGGTGGACTAAGCTAGTGTAGAAACCTACTTGTTCTGTGAGTCCCTCTTACTTGATGGCAGCCAGAAGCCGGATTGTGAAGTATCATTTAGTGGGCCTCCCATTAACTATGTTTAACGATGGGGTGTCAAAACCCCCGGCGACCATGAGATTTTTGATCCTAACACGGGTGAGCGGCGTAATCTCTTGGAGTGAACTATTGCTGTGCTCGTGATAGCTTGTGGGAGGGTGGCAGATCACGCTAATTGCGTATTTATTGCTGGTAACGCCAAAGAAATACCAAATAGACTGGTAGACTCGTCAGGGTAGTATTGTTGACTGTATCGCTTTGAGCGGTTAACTTCCACTTATTACATTACTACCCCGTACTCTGTGTTCTCAATCCTCTCCTATTACGGCCACGCCCTGGATATTTACTTCATCGTCTCGGACTTCAGATGAGAGCCAGGAGGGAGTCTTGAAGAATGTTTTATTGAGGAAATAATATCTATGGTCGGTACATCTCTAAGGAAAGTACCCTATAAGTGAGGTTGTTTTTCCAAGATTGCTAAGACAGATGTGAGTGCCACATTTGTGACTGGTGCCTGTCTCATCAACTTGGATCTCCTTTCATAGAATCGCGTACACCTGCCTAAGTCACTCTTGACTTTACGCCAAGCCTGTAGATGATAATTTCAATCCTAGTGGTTTTGAATTTTATACCCGTCAAACTAGGTGAGCCTAGTCTTTGGATGGGCAGAGCGAGGTAACCTACAGACCTCGATACTGTTACTTCTCCCAGGTAAGTCGGCCATCGAAGTTTTTTCCAGTCTAGTCCTAATTTTAGTATCTGACACGGAAAGTCATTAACGTAGAGCAGGAATGAAAGGAGACCTAAGATGGTACTTTGAGGAATGACACTTAATACAACCTTCTATTCAGATGATGTCCAGTACTCGTAATTTCTGTCTTTGCTCGCATAAGTTCTTTAACCCAACCTGAATTGTTCCCGTTCCCTCGGAGTTTGAAGGAAAAATGTACATTTTATGTGAAAAATTTACACATGCAGTACATTTAGAATAACTTCTAACGATTAAACCCGCACTCAGTAATAAGGCACGAAGTAGAAGACAATTGTGAGTAAAGAGGAAGACTAGTGATCGTAAGTAGAACGTAAATAAAGTTGACAAGTCAATGCTGGCTAACAATTGAAGTTGCTTTCCAAAGAGTCGTTGCAATGTTTGATTGAACGCCTTTGGTTGCTGGTGCCCACTACAACAAACATGGTCAACATAAGTGATGAATATCTACGCAATTTTATAAAAAATAACTACCTGTCACTACAAAGGTTTCCTCATAAATTCAAAGATAGACAATTTGTCGAATGACATGCAGATAATATCTGTTTGCAGTTTTCATTTAGTCGTTTCTAGCAGTTAATGAGTTGTCAAGATTGGAATTAGTAAGTTCTATGACTTTGTGATTTGGCATTTTATCCCGGATTAATTTTCTTAAATTCTGGCTATTGTGCGTGTCAGAATGACATGTTTATGGTTGGGCACAAACTGCAAATATCCACACTTGGAAACAGGGCTAACGATGGTACCCTTCCAATCTTTTGAAAGTCAATTTTGGTAAAGGAATATCATGAACAAATCTACGAATGAGTCTATAATAATTTTCCGGGATGATACCAAAAGACAGTGCATCCTATCAGGCTCCGGTGACACACTGTTTTAGATATCTAGGCTAACAAGTTATTCCTACCGCATCAACAAGAACTAGATATATGCTAACTATTTAATAGTAGTAATTTTGTGATATGCATCAACGTAGAAGTCCATAGAGTAGACCCCGTTAAAATAGTTGAATAACCCGTCAACCTAGAACAAACCTTAGTCAGCTAACATGAGATTTTTTCGAATCTAAAATGTTAAGGCTTCAGTCTTTTTCTTGGTTCGTTGCTTAATGTAAGAGAGCGACCGTTTAGGGAAATTGTAGCTAACACGTTCTACCTGACTTTTATAGAGTGTACTAGATTTATTAGTAGCTGAGTGCAACATACACGTATACATTTTGGTAAGTTACTGAGTGTAAAGTTCATGATTAGATTAGTGGCCTGAGTTAAATACAGAAATACGAAGCAGGTTGAAAGGTAGCGACCCTTTATTCTCTATCTTTTGTATTATGGTCGCGCTCCACACACGTATTGCTTGTGATAATCAGGAACAGGTGTTATTAGCGTTGTATTTTAGTCGTGGTAGCATCCATTTTTGGTGGTATTTGACATCGTCATCGATCGTTAACTTAATAGTGGTTATGAGACCTATCAGTAGGGTTGGAAAGTGTTGCAAAGTGTTGAATAAGGATACTCTAAAAAATGATCCGTGTGTACGGATAACAGGGGAATTATAGTAATTTGGTAGTAAGTTACGAGCGGCAGTCAAGTAGTTGTAGTTAAAGCTGTTTGATGTGTGTATTTAAGTCGTAAATTCTCAAGTCTTAGAGGACACTCGGATTTGACAAAATATGTAATCTCACGAGTTATAATCACTCTTTCTAATATCTGGTTGTAACAGAAATGATATAGGTAGATGGAAGTCTTTGATACTTGGAATCATCAATCAGAGTCGGTGGTACTTGGTACTCCGACTTAGATACAAATGCCATTCTATTGTTTTTCAAGTATTTATAGGGGGGGGAATAGACTTTAGGGTGAGAAGAAGAAAATCGTTTATTTTTTATTTTGTCGTTAAGTTTCAGACTTTTTGTGATCGAAGAAGATTGTACCAGCATTATCGATTTCGTCGTTCATTATATGAAACACAACAAATAAAACCAACTGCCTTAACTGTAATGAACACTACATCGGACAAAGCTGCCAACCTCCCCATCTCTATCTACGTAAACAACAACTACCCTTCAAGCGCCACAACGTATCGTCTCTCATACCATTACACTTAGACAGTTACAGACATGAATTTGGCTAGGAAAAGGTAGTGATTTTAGACAGAGGAAACAAGACGAGAACTAGAGAATTATTATAGGGTAGGCTTTCAGATCAGTCGGCAGTCGATGAATACATTGAGTTAGATTCAATTTGTTAATCATTTCGAAAAATGAAAAACAACTACATTGCTATAGTTTAGATCAAAAGGAAGAAGAATCGCAACAAATGTGCAAAAACTGACGGATAAAGTGGCAATAACAACCAGTCAAGTTCAAGGTCGACAGAACAAGCAACTTGTAAGCTGTAGAAAAACTTATATAGTTTCTGTCACAAGTTCGTACCGTTGAAGTCGTCCAGAATGACGGTGAAAGCTTCGCAATTAAACCATATAGCTCAGCGATCGTAGTCAAACCAAGCAAGCTTTAGTTTAAATTTTGCCCACTGTGTTTTGTATCAGAACACAGGAAAAATATAAGGAGGAATGTTTATTTCACCTATTGTCTGTCTGTACAAAATACTAAAGTACCTATAGTTTTCTGTAAGATAAAAATGTCATTACACTCACCAGTTTACAAACAGTAGTTTTCGGCTATTGTACAATCGGGATACTTTACATTACGAATATGTAACATTCTATCAATGCTTCCGAAAGTTTCTTTGAGGTTTTCGGGAGCCATCCTACCAACTTTAAACTTTGAATTGACTTGAAATTACTCACCATTAAAATTCGGTTGATTGTATATATAGGCATAAATTCAGTTATTTTGAATTAGTAGGCAGAATTATAGTGGAATGGATGGACAAGAGTTCGTGAATGTCGTTATCAAAAGAAGGCTGTGATTCGAGTATAATATTCTAATAACTATACTTCGTTACGCCATTGACTAACATCGACTAATCACAAACATAATCGATGTATATTAAAAGTCAGAACGAAGAGTAGATGGAATATTTATTAACGAAACAACTATCGAACGTGAGGTCGAGAGTTAAAAATCAAAATTGTTACAAGTTAAATCAATGTGTTCAATATAAATATAAATGCAACAACCAAACAATCTATAATGTTCTGATAACAGTTCGATGCTTATACACAGAAAATAGTCAAGTTGATATTTGTCGTTAGCGTACAGAAATCAGACACTCAAAAATTGTCACTGTAATAGATAAGCAAATTTTATTTACATTTGAAAAGACTAATAGCATGACGGAAGCCTTTTGCCAAGTTGATCATGATTTATTGCTCATCATTTATAGTCCACTAATGCAATCAAGTTCATCAGGTATAAGCGTAGTGAGCAGCTTTCATCATATTTCAGGACATTTCAAATTTAAATATAATTACTCATCTATAATTCTATTACTACTAATGAGTAGCATAAAACAACATTCAAATTTGCTGAATTTTATACAGTTAGATACTATCAGCCTCAAAGTTCATTATTTTTAACTCCATTTTATGTATAATATTGAACAAGAAGGGACAAAAATTCACTGTATAAACAGTAAGCACGTTTTCTACGTCATTAAAAAGTATCTGGCAAGAAATATTTCCCAATAATGGTAGCATATTCATTTGATTGTAAAATAGGATCACGGAAATGATTTGGATCAGGGTGTTTTTGTGAAGATTAATATTAGGTTTAGTTGATTGAATTCGTTACGGATTGGTGTTAGCAGAGTACTATTGTAAACCGGGGACCATTAGACATCTGCTTCGTCCTAGTATGGGACTCTTTGACAATACATACCCTCAATTTTGCCACGAGAATTACACATCGGGCTCTCGGAGTGGTGAGCACCCAGCTTTCCGAACCATTGCTGCGGAGTCCAGTGGTAGAATTCAAACTTCCATCAATTTGTGATATAGCATCATCAATTGTTATTGGTGACAAGTGTTTCTCTCTGGGCAAGTCTGGGATGTACCAATCAAGACTTCTCATAACAATTCATGAAGTCGGTCACCAATGAGCTAATTAGTGTAATTGATGGAGTTGTCCAGTGTTACCTGGCTTTCTTTGTTACCCTACCAACATCAGTCGGTAACGAATTTAATCAAACAATTTATTTATTTTAAAGACGAAAGAAACCTTCCTTTAAAATAAAAATTCATAATGTCAGGTTTAAGTAGTTAATCGTTTTTAGTGAATTAACTGCTATTGCTTTTTTACATATTACATAGTAATACATAATACATAGTAATTTTGTTTTTTTTAAAAAGAGCATGAATCCAGGTAGGAAAATTGTGTCATAATACGACATTATGTTGAAAGGAAACTAGTAATTAGTTTGTGCACTATTGAGATGTCTCATCATATTTAATACAAATAGTGCAAATTAGCATTCTAGTTTAATTAACTAGAGTTTATCTGTTAGTGTTTCTGAAAGTTCTAATAAAATATCTACAAACAAAATGAATTGTATATACATATATCAACCTCGCAGACTCCAATACCTCACGATGAATGTTCGCCGAACCCGGTATCTCGCAATTGAAGTGAGTCAGTAACCAGAACCTATAGATGATTATGTACAGAACAAACATGGCACGATACTACTAGCTTTTCTTCAACACCCGAATTCCAAATACTCTTGGTTTTATCCCACATGTGATCCATTCTGCTAACTCAGCCGGTTTTTGGAATCGTAACGCACTGGTCAAAGAGCGCGCGTTTCTCTGTAGTATATGCTCCATGCCACAATACATATATTTAATGTCTTAGCACCGTAAACATTGTTTCAGTTGGTTTGGCTTTCAAATCAGCTGTTTGTGTGTTATGAATGTCCTTACAGTGACACTCTAAATATCTGTACGAACTGAAACTCATATCATTTTGATCATGCCTGTAAATTGGCATGCTCTCATGTACACAATGAGAATAAATGCTATTTATTATTTGAATTAACTGCTATTGCTTTTTTACATATTACATAGTAATACATAATACATAGTAATTTTGTTTTTTTTAAAAAGAGCATGAATCCAGGTAGGAAAATTGTGTCATAATACGACATTATGTTGAAAGGAAACTAGTAATTAGTTTGTGCACTATTGAGATGTCTCATCATATTTAATACAAATAGTGCAAATTAGCATTCTAGTTTAATTAACTAGAGTTTATCTGTTAGTGTTTCTGAAAGTTCTAATAAAATATCTACAAACAAAATGAATTGTATATACATATATCAACCTCGCAGACTCCAATACCTCACGATGAATGTTCGCCGAACCCGGTATCTCGCAATTGAAGTGAGTCAGTAACCAGAACCTATAGATGATTATGTACAGAACAAACATGGCACGATACTACTAGCTTTTCTTCAACACCCGAATTCCAAATACTCTTGGTTTTATCCCACATGTGATCCATTCTGCTAACTCAGCCGGTTTTTGGAATCGTAACGCACTGGTCAAAGAGCGCGCGTTTCTCTGTAGTATATGCTCCATGCCACAATACATATATTTAATGTCTTAGCACCGTAAACATTGTTTCAGTTGGTTTGGCTTTCAAATCAGCTGTTTGTGTGTTATGAATGTCCTTACAGTGACACTCTAAATATCTGTACGAACTGAAACTCATATCATTTTGATCATGCCTGTAAATTGGCATGCTCTCATGTACACAATGAGAATAAATGCTATTTATTTATTTATTTATATTAATAGATAACTGAGTTTATTCGCAATGTTTTCAGTGCTTACTAGGTATGTTATATTTAGACATTGTGGTCATTTTTGTGTTCATTTCTTGTATAAGCTCGGCATGTTGATGTGTAGTTTTCACTAATAATTTCATTACAGGCGACTAAAGTTATACTCTATTAATTTTTACGAACAACTCAGTACAATACAAAGTTAGATTGTGGATGAGAAACGTTAAGATGTTAAACGTTAAGGTGTGAAACGTAAACTGTAGTGCGAATTGCACTTTAATATATGGCATTCATAAGTGATATGAATGTAACAATGACCACAATTTCTGAATACTACTAACGTACTTACTTACTTACTTACTGCCCGTTACTCCTCGCTGAGGAGCATAGGCCGCTCACCAGTGTTCTCCATTTAACTCTGTCCTGAGCAATCCTTTCCAGTTGTTTCCAGTTGCTGCTCATCCTTTTAATGTCTGCTTCCAATTCTCGACGCAGCGTGTTCTTTGGCCTTCCTCTTTTCCGTTTCCCAGCAGGATTCCATGTCAATGCTTGTCTTGTGATGCAGTCTGATGGTTTGCGTAGTGTATGTCCTATCCATTTCCAACGTCTTTTCCTAATTTCCTCTTCGGCTGGAAGTTGGTTTGTCCTCTCCCATAGTAAGTTGTTGCTGATGGTTTCCGGCCAACGGACATTCAGTATCTTGCGTAGGCAGTTGTTTATAAATACCTGTATCCGTCTGAGGATGTTTGCAGTAATTCTCCAGGTTTCAGCTCCATACAGCAGGACTGTCTTCACGTTCGAATTGAAGAGTCTGACTTTGAGGTTAGTTGATATTTGTTTTGAGTTCCAGATGTTTTTCAACTGCAGGAATGCTGCCCTTGCCTTGCCAACCCTTGTCTTTACATCTGCATCAGACCCTCCTTTTTCATCGATGATGCTCCCCAGATATGTGAAGGTATCCACCTCTTCCAGAGTTTCGCCATCAAGTTGAATTGGGTTGGTGCTCCCTGTGTTGTATTTGAGAATCTTGCTCTTACCCTTATGTATGTTCAACCCTACTGCTGCTGAAGTTGTTGCTACACTGATTGTCTTCGCTTGCATTTGTTGGTGTGTATGTGCTAAAAGAGCTAGATCATCTGCGAAGTCCAAATCATCGAGTTGCATCCTACTTGTCCATTGAATTCTGTGCATCCCCTCAGATGTGGAGGTCTTCATGATCCATCCAGTCAACCACTAGGAGGAAGAGAAAAGGTGAGAGTAGGCAACGTTGTCTGACTCCGATCCTCACTGGGAATGCATTTGTCAGTTGTCCTACATGCATAGTTTTGAACTGTGTCCCGTCGTAAGAGTGAGTTCCGGATGATGTTGACGAGTTTCTCTGGTACACCGTAGTGTCGAAGAAGTTTCCATAGTGTTCTCCTATCTACACTATCAAACGCCTTCTCATAATCAATGAAGTTGATGTACAGGGGCGAGTTCCATTCAATTGATTGTTCAACGATGATCCGTAGTGTTGCGATTTGGTCCGTGCACGACCGATCCTTCCGAAAACCAGCTTGTTGATCTCGAAGTTGAGTCTCCACTGAATCTTTCATTCTGTTCAACAATACTCTGTTAAAGATTTTCCCTGGTATCGACAGTAGCGTGATCCCTCTGTAGTTGTCACATTTGCTCAAATCTCCTTTCTTTGGTATCTTGATAAGATAACCTTCTTTCCAGTCTGCCGGCACTTGTTCTTCTTCCCAGATCATTTTGAATAAAACGTGGAATATCTTTGCTGTTAGGTCGATATCTGACTTGAGTGCTTCAGCTGGTATATTGTCAGGTCCTGCTGCTTTCCCACTTTTGATTTGCCTGATGGCCATCTTGATTTCTTCCATCGTTGGCGAAGTGACATCTATCGGGAGATCTGTAGATGCTGCTTCGATGTCTGGTGGGTGGGTTCAGTGGAGCTGGCCTATTTAGAAGTTCCTCAAAGTGTTCTACCCACCTATTCTTTTGTTCTTCAATCTCAGTGAGTGTCTTGCCTTCTTTGTTCTTGATCGGTCGCTCTGGTTTACCATGTTTATCTGCCAGTTTCTTCGTTGTGTCGTATAGCTGTTTCATATTTCCTTCTCTTGCAGCCTTCTCCGCTGTCGTTGCAAGGCTTTCGATGTATTTCCGTTTGTCAGCTCTAATGCTCTTCTTTACTTGCTTATTTGCTTCTGAGCATTCAGCTTGAGCCTTGATTTTTTCTGCTCTTGTTCGGCTGTTGTTGATTTCTATCTTCTTGTTCCTCCTTTGTTGAATTTTGCTCAATGTCTCAGTGGAGATCCATTCCTTATAATGGTGCTTCTTGCGGCCTAGAACCTCCTGACACGTTGACGTTAGTGCTTCTTTGATTTCTTTCCAGTTGTCCTCCATAGTGGTTTCTTCTTTCGGCAGATCTTGTAAGGCTTGGAACCTGTTGTTGAGAGATATTTTGAATTCATTGAGTTTGTCAGTGTCTCGGAGAAAGCCTGTATTGAACCGTTGTACTGCTGACACTCCAGTTGTCCACTGCTTCTTTAGCTTCAGTTTTATTTTAGAAACCACCAAGTGGTGGTCTGAAGCTATGTCAGCTCCTCTCCTGGTTCTTACATCTTCCATTGATCTTCTAAATTTTTTATTGATACATATATGATCGATTTGATTCTCAGTAGTATGATCCGGTGAGACCCATGTAGCCTTGTGTATGCGTTTGTGGGTGAATATTGTTCCACCTATAACCAATTTGTTGAAGGCACATAGGTTTGCAAGTCTTTCACCATTGTCGTTTCTGTCTCCCAGTCCTTGTCGTCCCATGATTTCTTCATATCCAGTGTTGTCCATTCCGACTTTGGCGTTGAGGTCTCCCATCAGTATTGTCAGATCCTTTCCTCGACACTTTGCTATAATTGATTGCAGTCTATCGTAAAACTGATCTTTGTCTTCGTCGTTGCCGTCGTTGGTTGGTGCATAGCATTGAATAATATTCATTGTAATCCCTTTCTTCATTGTTTTGAAAGATGCTTTGATGATCCTGGGTCCATGTGGTTCCCATCCCACCAGTGCATTACGTGCCTCCTTGGACAGCATCAGAGCAACTCCTTGAGTGTGGGGAGCATTTTCCTCTTCGTGGCCGGAGTATAGTAGCGTCTCTCCCGAAGCTAATGTTTTCTGTCCAGCTTGAGTCCAATGAGTTTCGCTGATTCCGAGTATTGTCAAGTTGTATCTCTTCATTTCTGCAGCTATTTGATTTGTCTTCCCGCTCTCCCACATTGTTCGAACATTCCATGTACCTATAAAAATATTTGCTCTGGTTGTTAGAAGGGGGGGCATAGGCCTCATGACTTCCGAAGAATTTCGGCTTTCATCATGAGGCGTCATATATCCTTCCACTCCCAGGGCAGAGTTTAAATGGTTTAAATGGTTTATCTTGTTTAATCTGGTTTGCGTTTTTTTAGCAAGTTTGGGTTTTTACGGGATGGGGGTGCTAGCCCCATGCCCAACCCTCCTCCTTTACCCGGGCTTGGGACCGGCAGTAACCCTAGGAGGGCTACAGGCGGAGTTACTACTAACGTAGTAAACATTAAATAAATTATCAATCAGCACAACCTAATTTGACTTAGTTTCTGTATTTAGCTTACTCTGGTGTTATTTTTTAACCGATAAATTTGAAAATGCCTTTGTTCAACGTTAATCTAATTAATATGAAAGCAGTTTGGTAAACAATATTCTGTACATATTGATTCTGTTTATTTAACGTTATAACAATTCACATGGAGTAATAGTCAGGATACATGCGAATAAAAAGTTTATATGTACAATATATTAGAAAGATAGATGTATACACCACTTTTTAGTAAAAGTCTATTTTAACTGGTTCTTCACCTATTCAGAATAAATTGAAAAATATAAACGAATATACGCTGTATTATGGTAATTCGTTTAGGATTCATGTTCAGCAACTGAGGCTGACTAATTTCAATCGCTAATAATATTAACAGAAAGATACAAAGGTATTTTAATCAATTCTAAATAGATAACTTAGGGAATGATGTTGTAATATTTCAAGATATTCAGTAATCTATCAAACAACAAACGGAATTTTAATTCAGCTCCAGTCTATGAATGAGGATAAAGCACTTACATTTGTAATGAATTTTATATTTACAAGAACTTTAAATGATAAATCTAATGTTGACATAATTTGTACTGCTCTGTAAACGTAGAACTAGTTACTAAATGCATGAATTTCTCAACAGTTTGAATATAATTCATTATATTAAAAAGAAATTGTCTTCTAAATTATCTTCTTCAAAATGATTAACTTTACTATTTAATCGTTTGTAGTTGAATCACTTATTTAGCAGAACTTATGATACATTTTTCACTTAAAAAAATGTTCACTTCATTGAATCATGCATTCACCTGTACAACGAAACACTTATTGACTAGTGACAATGAGTTACACTTGATGCATAGGTCTTTGTGTCACTAAATATTTTCCTAAAAAATTATAATTTTACTCACAGAAGATAATATTCAATTGTTTCTTTTCTTTTACATTTATATTATTTTGACATTATTGACCTATTTAATTATCCTTAGATAGTTAATTGAGAATACATGTTAATGCCAATTAAAGTAACAAACTATTTTTATTTATTTTACCGAACTAACAACACTATGTAGTTATTGTTCATGTTATTACTTAGTTTATCTTTATTAATTTATACATAAAACAAAATAAATAAACACTTCAATATAAACAATAATTCAAGGTTATTCTGTCATTTCTTTTCGAATTAATTATTCATTTATTGAAATAATCAACAAAATAATTTTTTGATAAAGTTAAAATAACATATGGAGACAAATTATTAACTGACATTTAGTGAATTATAATCAAACCAAAAAAAAAAAGAAAAGAAAAAGAAAAAAAAACGGTACACAAAGTGTATATAAACTAACAAAATGTATTTTATTATTATTATAACTGTTGTAATTGTTGATTTTTAGTCTAAAATATAAAAAAAAACAAAAAAAAAATTACTCCTACTCTTCATATTGTACATTGACCAGTATGATTTTTGTTTGTTTATTATGAATCTAATATAAATTTCGAATTAAACAATAATAATATTGTCTAACTTATTGTCTAGTGGTAATATTAAGTAGTTATTCATATTAGATATAACAGATTGACTTTTTATTTGCTAAAAATGTTTACAGATAAACAAATGTACAATGAATGAATAGAATAATTATTAATTTGTTTAAATCGTTACTTGCTTTCAGCATATGTTAAATTCATTTTTACATATAAATTCAAAGTATGAAAATGCTTAGATTTTCACATATTTAGATATTGTCATTTGTATAAGTGAAAATCTATATGATAAATAGGAGTGTAAGTTGATTGAGTATTTAGAATATGTTAGATGTTATTGGATTTCTTTTGAAATAGATTGAACATCGAAAAGTAGCTATGAAATAGGTTTTACTTTTGGTTGTAATCACTAGTCTAAGTGACTTAACGACGCTTTGCGTAATGTTTAGTTGTTAGGCAATTAGCTAGAAGTAATCTCCTGATTAGTACCCATCAATAAATCAAGGTGAAAATCTTAATTTTTCAGAAGACTACTTGCCGCTTGAATAGCTCTATGGTATTGACTGTTATCAAAATACTAAGTGATATGAATCAAATTGAATACGAAAACTCAATTTCTTTTAAAAATTTTGATAAACTCTAGTGCTGAATGCCAATTCGTTCAAAACCTAGGTTCAAAATATAATCACCATCTACCACCAATTTTTCATTCATAGCCGAAATTATACATCAAAACATTTATATTTCATATGTTTAACTCGAATAAAGTTTATTTTACCAAATGATAGATCAATTTTAACTACTCTCAACAGATAGATGAATTGTTTCATGTACCTTTATTTCAAAAATGAATAACTTTAATTCCGATAAATACAACTGTTACTATATGCCAAAATTTTGTGCAGTTCAACTGCTTCATTAAAAATATAAAGCATTCTTTAACTGTCTGATCAGTTCATTCTGTAAATTGACCCACACAAATTTGTGTTAATCAAATATGTAATCGATTTGTTGTGTTATACTATTTTGTATATGTATGATTATGAAAAATAACAATGGCATTATTCGTAGACTGTTACTGAATTTCATTATTTAAGCAGCGGTGATCAATTTTACACATTTTCTTAATGCATCATTTACACAATCTGACAAACGATAGCTTAATTAAATTGAATGATAATCTATTAGTCCTCCGTTTTTCACATTAATTAATTGCTTTGATTATAGAACTATCATAAATTGGAATAAGTAAGAAATCTACCATTGGGTGCCGGCTCAGTGGTGTAAATGGTTAAGCTTTCTCCCTTAGACGTAAACGCTTTGATTTCCATTCAATGGAGGAATAAATGGCGCTCACTGTTGAGGAGTTCCGTACTACGATGAAGCAGTTGGATAGTGCTTCCTGGTTTTCAGTGGTACCCTACCAACATCAGTCTGTAACGAAGTCAATCAACTAAACCTAGTACTTTCACAAAACGCTTCAGTTTAAACACAATTAGTTTAGTTCTATTAAAATGGGAGGTGGTTGTGGAAATAGAACAAAAGTTAATGCATATTTATATGTTTCTATCGCATTCACATCTAATCATAGTGAATCTCTTCGAAAATTTGACTAGATTTTAAGCTGTCACAAACTACGATTTCTCTGCGACAGCATGTACCTCTTTAGTTCATAGTTGACTATAATTTATGCTTTTTTCTACTAAGTTACGATTAAAGCAAAACAAAATTTCAGTTAGCCACTTACAATATTTTCTTTGAAATCAACTTTAAAGTAAAAAGTTTCCCTACTGACAGTATTAGTTTTGGTTCTGTTTTCTTGTTCTAACATGTACTTTTATGAAATTGCTTAGATACCCATTAGTTTATAATTTGTTCTTTAGTCATCTCATTTCTTCGTTTACAGGATCTTCTAAACATGATTAGCTAATTCTATGTTTATGACATTTAATCAAGTTTTTCTTGTGTTGAATATTTGTAAACCACTGAAAATAAGTATACTGATACTTTCAGACGGTCTTTTTTTCTATATGTGCTTCTTTTTACAGACTCGTTAGTCCTTCGAAAACGGGAAATATCTATTTTTTATGTGATCGCAGAATGAACATTATTAATGATATTGAAAAGTCCTTGTTTATTGACACTAGTGCCGTATCATTTACATATTGGTATTAGCAATCCAGCTTAATTAACGTTCCTTTCCAATTCACAACCGATTAATTTTTGATATATTTTGACCACTGTAATAGCATTTTCATGAAATTATAACTATAAAAGCCTGAAGATAAAGTTAATGAAAACAATTGTTCCTTTGAATATTTTTTATTTCTGACATAAGACTATTATTAGATATCACTTAACTATACATCATGCATCATTACAAAGGTGTCAATCACATTATCGAAATCTGTACACTTATAACACAAGTTTCTTTTAATGTGTCAATGTCCAAATAGGATAAGTTCTTAATGTTTCTTAGAACTTTGTAGAAATAAAAGTACAATTTATCACAGATAAAATAATATTTTTAAGGGTTAAAAACACATGAACCATTTTTCTTGAAATAATCTTAAAACATTACTACTTTATTCGTTATTGTTTCTTTGCTTTTTTTAGATGTAATCTATCCAAATAGTTTTCTTTTCTTTTTGATTTGAAAAAATTAATTTTCTATATGGTTCAAAATTCAATTCATGCTGTGATCTTGGTTTTTGTTTAAATTACACAATTAATCTTTTGATTGAAATTATCCGCATTTTCTTGATTAAAATTATAGAAAAAGATTTCTGTTTAATGATAAATACCTTGATTGATTATTCCAAAGAACAATGTATTTTATTGACTGATCACAGTGTAGTGACCAATTGAATATTCGCCAAGTCTTTCGAAGTGTTGATTGAATTCTATCAGTCGAGCTGTACTATGTCCACTAATCGAAGAAATTGGACATTATGTAGAGATGGAAGTTGGTTTGAAAGTGGTCTACAGGTAACTCTGAATCCAAATGGCTCAATGGTGGTAGATTGTGAGAATGGGTGACAAGAGATCAAACCCAAAGAAGAGTACAAGTTTTTCACTGATTATAGGTACACTTTATTGACAAGTGTCAATTAGTTCGAAACCTAGATCCAGCATTTCATACCGACTACCGCTCTCACCCCTCCTCCAAACTACCTTTCATTTCTATATAGTGCCAATGATGTCCAGACATTTAGGCTAGTGACCACGTTACAACTCGATCAACAGAATTCGTTCGGCATTAAAAAGGACCACGTTCCATCTAATGCATTTCGTTTCTATGCGTAAAAGTATTATCAGGAATCTTTTTACTGTATCCTAACCTGAAACAAAATCGAGATAAGTTGAATTAGAATTTAAACATGTTTATTCTGAGATTGATATTATACACATAGAGGTTGTGAGTTATATAAAAGAGCGGTATAACTCTAGACTAGTTATTATTAATCCACTTTTGATATCCTTCTTATCTAACGAGTTAAGAAGTTCATCGTTTCATAGTTTGTAAGCTGTCAAATAAAAAAACACATGAACCATTTTTCTTGAAATAATCTTAAAACATTACTACTTTATTCGTTATTGTTTCTTTGCTTTTTTTAGATGTAATCTATCCAAATAGTTTTCTTTTCTTTTTGATTTGAAAAAATTAATTTTCTATATGGTTCAAAATTCAATTCATGCTGTGATCTTGGTTTTTGTTTAAATTACACAATTAATCTTTTGATTGAAATTATCCGCATTTTCTTGATTAAAATTATAGAAAAAGATTTCTGTTTAATGATAAATACCTTGATTGATTATTCCAAAGAACAATGTATTTTATTGACTGATCACAGTGTAGTGACCAATTGAATATTCGCCAAGTCTTTCGAAGTGTTGATTGAATTCTATCAGTCGAGCTGTACTATGTCCACTAATCGAAGAAATTGGACATTATGTAGAGATGGAAGTTGGTTTGAAAGTGGTCTACAGGTAACTCTGAATCCAAATGGCTCAATGGTGGTAGATTGTGAGAATGGGTGACAAGAGATCAAACCCAAAGAAGAGTACAAGTTTTTCACTGATTATAGGTACACTTTATTGACAAGTGTCAATTAGTTCGAAACCTAGATCCAGCATTTCATACCGACTACCGCTCTCACCCCTCCTCCAAACTACCTTTCATTTCTATATAGTGCCAATGATGTCCAGACATTTAGGCTAGTGACCACGTTACAACTCGATCAACAGAATTCGTTCGGCATTAAAAAGGACCACGTTCCATCTAATGCATTTCGTTTCTATGCGTAAAAGTATTATCAGGAATCTTTTTACTGTATCCTAACCTGAAAACAAAATCGAGATAAGTTGAATTAGAATTTAAACATGTTTATTCTGAGATTGATATTATACACATAGAGGTTGTGAGTTATATAAAAGAGCGGTATAACTCTAGACTAGTTATTATTAATCCACTTTTGATATCCTTCTTATCTAACGAGTTAAGAAGTTCATCGTTTCATAGTTTGTAAGCTGTCAAATAAAAAAACACATTCCATCATATTTGATTAAGATTAATAATTTAGCAGATCAAACCAAAGTATTTAATATGCTTTAGTAAATACATTTAAATTTTTGATAATGCAGTTCATACTCTTCACCCACATATAGCAGAAATCATTGGCATTTAAGGTAATTATTATAGCCTTTAGGGTAAAAATAATGCTTCCGAGGCTTCTTTATTATCCTTAGCCATAGAATAACCAACAAACATCATTGTCAATTCTATTCATCTTAGCTTGTCGCTTTGCATTTCTTTGCTACCTGCATAGTTAAGTTGGTTACTGGCATACTTTTCATTCCGTTAATTTTATGATTGTAGTCCTTTTGAATATCTTCATTGTACTCAAGTTTTGGTTTACTTTTTATTTATTTATGTTATTATGCTGTTTTCTATTGTTATGTTTACTTACCACCATACTTGTCATCTTACTATTGGTTTTATTGTATTCTGACTAAATATGTAATCTTTTTCATTATTTTCAATGATTTATAAATTGCCTTCAGTGGCTTGATGTTTTCCATATAGGTAAATAGATACCTCTAAATCTTTAGAATTCGATGAAGACATAGCATAAAACAGTACTTTCCGCCAGCTTACAAGATAGGAAATTCAACTATAGGACAGTAAGTTATGAGGGAATTTCTTGAAAACTATAAAATTTTGTAAGGTAGAATCTTCTAGAGAACCCTAAAACGATTGTTTTAGAAACAATAGATACAAACTGTTAAGAAAGTATTAACAATAAACACGAGTAGCAATAACATTACTACAGAAGTGATCACATGTTAACTGAGTATAAAGGCGGTATGGCCATAGTAAACGAATTCATTGTTACTTGGTCTTATGTATGTTCCGAAATCTTCACCATGACAGTAGGTACATTACTATTATGTTGTTTGTTTTATTTATTACCATTAAAAGTAATTAATTTGTATGAAGAAATTGTATGTAAAATTATTTAGAGATATTCAGAGAGAAAGCCAAGCTTTTTGAAAATATGGCACTTGTCAACAGATGCTAACTGTATCCACCAGGTAACTGATACTACCAAGTGGATTCGGACCCATAATTTTCGGTTTCACTCCGATACTTTACCATTAAGTTATCTTTCTGTAGTTTCCTTAATATTATCTTACTTCGTAGTATAGTCTATGTTTGCATTTATTGGTCAGATTTACTTAAGTTTCTTAAAGATGAAAAAGTTAATAACTGCTGAAAGGATTAACACTGACTTCAGTATATAATAACAGTTATTTAGTTTTAAAATGAATTTAAAACCATTTGTTCCACTGTTATTTTAACTTATATTTATTAATATAATAGTTAAAAATTGGTTAAGTGTTATTACTCAAGTGCCAATTGTGAAATAATAAGTAAACATTTAAACTGCTTTGCAAGTGTTTGTATCTTCCCGCTGGTGATGTTGAAAACTTCAGTTGATCACTGTTGTAAGAATCATCTACTATCAGTGACAAAAACAGTTTTACTTCCGGTTTAACCAGACAAAATAAATCACAACTTTCACTGGAATACTGGGAAGGTCTTGAAAAAAGTCGGTAGTGATGAGTAGGAGTTCGTCGAAGGATGTGTAGGTTATGTCATTGATCCTAGTTCTTAGTGTTTCCTGGTTTTTAATGTTACTCAACGGTGATCACTCTATGTTGAGTACAGTAAACAAATCAAAACCATACTTCACATAACCACAGCAGATTACTAAAAATAGAAATGTTGATGCTGAAATTATAAGCGTATACTGCAAATTTATCTAAGCTTATTCGACAACTGAAATTGTAAAATTAATGATCAAAATATTCACAGGAAGCAACGATTGAAAATAACCAAAATGGTTTATTTGATATGAAAACTCATTTATACTTTAATATAGCTATTAATAATAAAACAAAAATTCATAACAGTATGAAAATATGTGAATGATAATAATAATCATTTCAAAATTAACTAATTGATTAGTTGTCGTCAAGGTTGTTGACTTTAGATTTGACATTATGAACTTTTTCAGGGTATAAAGCCACTGGTAAGCATGGAATAATTGTTTTGTCCTAATCTAGGAGCACTCAACAGTACCCACTTATTCCTTTACTGTAAATCAATCCTACGACATTTAAGTCTCAGGGTAAACACATTACTGTTAAACCACTATCTCAACAACTAGATTTTAACTACAAACTTAAATACGTTTGTAATAAATCTTTTAGTTGTTATACTTAATTCAACATTGATAATTAATTTATGATTACTAATTTTAGTAGAGAATTGTAGAACCTGAAGAAAATGCACCTAATATGTTACTCTACAATCAAACCATTTTATTTAATAATAATCACTAGTTGAATAACCTTAGTAACAATAAAACACGCAAAAGTAACACTTAAAATAAAAAAAAACTCTTATCAAATAGGATTCTTTATTCAGTGTGTGTTACATTTGAAAGAAATGAATTTCTATTTGAGACAAAGAATAATAATAAAAGACAATAACAGTTTAATCATCATTATTTTTTTTTATAGACGTCTTAAAATTAGACTACGACGTAATCTAGGTTATGACTAATAAACATGTTTTTGCACAAAAATGACGGTGGTCAGAATGGTTACTGGGATTGAGATAATAATAATAATAATAATAATAGAAAATCTCTATTCTTTGACTTTCATTTACATTTCATATTTAAATCAACCTTAAAATTAAAAGAGATATTTGTTCAATTAGTAATTAAGATAATACAGACTGAATCTGTTCGTAATTTAGGACATTCAGTAAAAATAATTAGTCATAAAATTACATTTTATTCAACATAAATAAACATCACAAAAAAGAGATTATTAGAAATTATAGAATATAAATCTGACTATTATTATTACTGCATCTGTATATGTAATCAAATGTATTAATAACTAGTCAATTTGGTTGATAGTCTGAATCTAGGTCATAATTATAAGTCAGTATTTCATATCGAATTCAGACGACAAGTAACATAATTCAAAGCCTATACAACATAACGTTATCACATAACACTTATTCACGTTGTATAGCTACATAAATATACAATAGAAACGGTCTCCAGACGTATACATACACACATTTAAACATGCATTACCAACCTTTATATAGTTACACCATATGGCACAAATTTCAGTGATTTTTAATTTTAACTTTTTTGTTTCCAAAATTAAAGACAATCAAATTTACGGTCTGTAATTTTGTGCTATCGGAAAGATAAAATGTTTTGGAAATAAACTATCGGTAACTTTTGTCTGAAACTAGAATGGTTCAAAACTAGTACACAATATATATATATTTAGACAAAGTAACAATTTTTATAACTTTGAATACTTCACTATATAATGACAGAAGATTAAAAACATTGTTTTAATGAAGACAAGTGATATTTATCGGTTATCTTTTATTAAATATTTAAAAATTTTTTGACAAGTGAAATAGTTTCGGATTGATTAACAGTAACCACAATTACATAGAGATTTTTAATCATATTCATATGATTTAAAAATCTTCCTATAATAAAATCTTTAAGTATGTTTTGTATTTAAATAGATTATTATAAAATTTTTTATGGATAGTGATAAAATTCCCCTGTAACGAATCAGTGTTTACACATTTATTTTATAACTTATTCTATTGGTAATCTGAAAAAATTAAGGTACCAATGAAGATTGCACTGATGGTACTATCACCAACTTGTCAAGGGTATATGAAGATAATAGAAATGAATAATTGTAATTTCAACAATATTCCAATTTGTTTTGATTAGATAGTGCAAGACATAAATTTCATGTTGTCAAATAGAATTAAATTCACTAATGTCGTATCATTGATGCAAGTTACCATAATGCATGGGTTTATTGGGGATATTTTGTTAGGTGAAAAAACTATGTTACCATATAACTTCTTCGATTTGTGACCCTATGTATGTATATGTATACTTCTTGTTCAATTAGAATAAATTGTTTCCTTTATCAATTACCATTTCTTCGAAAGTATAACATATGAAAGAAAATTAAGAACAATACAATGAAGATTGCAATCTCTGCATGAAGTGTAAATATTTTCCTCTTTTTATATTTTATCTTATGTATTTGTACTATAGATAATGTAGTCAGTTTTTCAATTTAAAATCAAAACGTATATTCCAACTATTCTGGAAAATTCGTTTCATTTCAAGATAATTATCTTAACTAAGCGACACCAGATGAGAACCAATAAAAAGTAATAATCATTCATTGTAGATATTTTTGGAGTGTGTTCACCCACTGTCTTAATCATGATCAAACTGACGTGTAGAAGATATTATCGTTCTCACATTATACCTAAGGTAACTCTGCAAATTAAACACACGTGAATGGTATTTAGTATCAATACAAATCACAGAGGTTCTAGAGGTAGAAAGTGTATTCATGAAAAGATGAGAATTTAGTTCACTTAAGAGATCCGTTTCGGTGAATTCATTTTCAGAGCTACTCATTTTCATATATATATATATATATATATATATATATATATATATATATATCATCATCAGCAGCAGCAGCAACGTAGAAGCGGACACATACGCCCGTTGGTTCAAGTTGCTGTACCACATTAGCACTACGAGATTACAGAGATAACGTAATACAGAATACAAGAGGGAAGAGTAAAGTATATATATATATATATATATATATATATACGCGGTTTCATGTCTTTGCTGAGCGACATTCTTGTCTTTTCATAACGCAATGGGCGTTTTTAACATAGTAATAAAGTCATCGTTGTAACACGTGCACACCACCGGTTAGATCACTCATGGATTAATGAGTGGATTGTTTAGCAATCCTGAATCTGAGTGAGTTAGTTAATGAATTCCCTTAGTCAATAATAAATACACAACTGATACCAACTAGACATCAAATTTAATTTCATAAATTTTATTTACTGTAAATAGATATAGGTATAAGTCGGGAAAGCAATCTGATCAATGTATCTTATAATACACATATTTATACGTAATTAAACATTACTACTAAATGTTGATTATTTCCTTTCGCTAATAATCATTACCCCCCATTTCTCTAAGAATATCCTTTTATATCTATCAACTTCATTTTTAATTGATTTATCAATAATATTATATCATTTATTCAAATGATTAAGTTATGGAAACACTAATTATCATTACTATTGTTAGTAGTAAACATTTTAAAAACAAAAAAAAAAAAAATAACAAGAAACATTATAATTCAATAATGAATCTATATTCTATCATTCATCAATTAATGTATTTCCTTCTTAATTTTTTTTCGGAGGTATTCATCATTACCATCAGTAATCATTAATCTTTAAAATGTAAAGAATAATGACATTATTTTTTACATTTAATTATTTAATAATTATAAATGACAAATAAAATTATGACTGAAAATAGTAAAAATTATAATGTACACGTGATTAATCATAGAATAATTTCAAGTTTACTTTATTTAATCATATAAATAAATGAATTCTAGTATTTAGGACATTATATATTGTATGAATACAGAATAACAAAAATGAATATACATAGAGATGTATATTTAGTAAACTAGAGGTAACGTGTATTATTATTATTATTATTATTATTATTGCCAGTAACTGGTTCATTCACAGTAGAGAAGTATGAGAACTTTAAAAATAAAAAGTGAAAAAAAAAATAAATGAATAACAGTGTTAATATTTTAATGTCCTATTTACAAGTAGTTAAGTAATAATATTTTTATTCGATAAGATTTAAAATACGACTGAGAATAAAATTTACTATCACCAAGATAAACAGTTATATTCTATCGTACTAGTTTCAAATCAATGAATATTTTGCAATCAATATGTTGTAATATGAAAGTACTTTATTTTATAAATCAGTAAATAACTTACTGATTAGAAATAAGAATGTCATTGTATTATGATCTGATGATTGATTGAATTCAATGTCATAAAAGTCAGAGGATTTTGTTTTCAATGTTATTTACGTTATAATTGATTATTGTTCCCTGATTTTTACTGGCTGACTGGATCATGATGAAAATTTCTTTCAAAATAGTCAAAACAACTAAAATATTGTTCAAATTAAATATAAATTTTATCAATATTCATCTAATTATGTTAGATGTAGTTTTATTTTCTATAAGGTAATATTTTACGAAAACTTAGCCAGTAATGTAAAAGAGAAATATATCTACTTTAATTTTAAAGTTGGCGAACCATTGTGCCGTATTCTGCAATATTGAATGGAATAACTGTCTTCAGTGTGTAACAACAGTAATGTAAAAGATGATTGTCTACTTGGTGGATGTTAAAAAGTTGAAGAATAATTGGTGATAATAACTTGTAAAACAGTCAGAACATGGAAAAAATAAAATAGGGAATAAAGTGAGGTAGTAAGATTATAGTAAATTAAAGGATTAACTGTACTTCTTTTGAACACAAGCTGAAATTGTTGAATTGCAGACGTTTCACAAATTCCTGACCATAACTCTCTTTAAACCAGTTCTTCTGACCATGTAAATGATCAAGAAGGCTGGTGGTACATGACCTGAATTGGAAAAATGCTCATGAATAAGCGGTAGACCTATTCACATCATCCTTTAGATAATCATGTATGATGGTACTCAAATTTTCTTTCGCAAAATACACGCTTTATACTGATAAACTGGTAAGCACACAGCGAGTTGATTCATAGTAGCATTTTATCATTCTCACTTACTTGAAAGAGGTTCCTGTTATAGAAGATAATTTAAAGTTTAACCGAGTAAAGTGTTCTCTTAGACGAACTTGAGAGTTGAATTCTAGGGATTTTTCCCCCTGTCTCTTTTGATGTAGATGTTTGTGAATATTGTTTTCTTCGGCACAGTGGAAATTCTTCTGGTTTGCTTTTGGGGGTTAGGTTGTTATCTGTAAAACAGGGCGGAGTGAGAAATACATTCACCATTAGTGATTTGTGGATTTCATCCAAATCATCATCCACTGTTTCCTCTCTTCGTATTCGTCTAGCTTTCAGGGATAAAGAATGAACAGAATTTCTCTTTCTGTTTAGTGACATCCAACTATAAAAGTTAATATACATCCCATTCCAAGTTGGTTTTTTACTAGTCGATGTTTTCAAAGAGACGTCACATCTTCTTCTCAACATGACATCAAGTAAGTATAATACATAGTTGACCTACGATTCTACTGAGAACCTGATTAAAGTAAGATGATTATTAAATTCATGTAAATCACTGCCTTTATGGAATACAATGGAGGTAACGTCCATATACCATTTATAGAAAGAGAGTTTATCTAATGTTGGTCGAAGAACTGTGATTTTTAATTCAGGCATGAAAATATCCTCTAGATGGGGAATAAGGGTTGATGATTCTATTGCTACACCATAAACTTTTCATTCGGCTTATAGACATATGATAATAAATCAAATAGGAAAGCTTAGAAAAGCTTGTTGAGATAAATATTTATTACTTTTGTTACCTTAATTTTAACAATATGCACCAACCATTTCACGTTGTATCAAACTCAGTACTATCTAACGAAGAAATTCTCAAATGAGTACTAGAAAAATTGTTAATTTAGTTGTCTCTGTGTATACATGAACTTGCATTGTCGAGTTGCCCAGTTTTCGAACTTTACTTAAAATCTTACGTATAACAATATATTTAAAATTTAACCTCATTTACATTACGAAGAAGAGGAGTTTCTTAACTACAACATTAATTTAAAAATAATTGGCAAGCTTCCCATATATAATCAATTACTGTAACATGATAAAGTTGGGAGAAATAAGTTTACTTGTTTGTATTCGTCACCAAATTATGTCAGTTGGATACCGGTGAAAACCAGAGAACAGTGGAAACTATTTCATCTTAGTCTAAACTCCTTAACTTTACAAATTTACAACTCCTCTAAGGAATCGAACCCATACCCTTCATGTCTGCTTAGAAGTTACAAACAAGAACTAATTAACTATTCAGTACTCCTTTATTATTATTGATACCTAACTGATATCAGTCTGTGACAAACTTAATACCTATTTTGAAATTACCTTAGTTCAATTCTTAAAATAGTTTAAAAATTTAAACTTGAAAAAAAAATTCTATCCTTTTAACTGTACTATAGTGTACTAATGCCATTTTGGCAACAACTACAATTTGTATCTATGCCATATTATATGCCAAAAAAAACATTGTATACGTCATTTTTGTTATTATTATTATTATTAATATTACAATCTAAATGCATCGACAATGTAAAGAAATCATTCATGTGTAACATGATGACTCATTCAAATGTCAACATAATCTGATAAAGAAGAATTTCCTGCATATTGAGAAAAAAAAATAATAATAATAAAAGAAATCAGACTAAATTTGTCAAATTAATGAAGATAGAAATAAAGAAAATAAAAATAAACGATTAAAATATACGATACATACATTTAATCAACGAAATACTACTGACTATTACATATGTGTAATGAATGAATAGAATTTTATTGTAATTTAGACAGTTCCATACTACTTGAAAGTATATGTATATATGTATATTTATATATATGTCTTTATATAGATGTTTCCAAATAATTTACCAAAGTATCTATCTCTCTATCATATCGACGTCATAAACAAATGTAATTTAGTAATGAGAAACTTGTTGTTTCCTATTCATATTAACCTAGAAGTACATATTCTTTATTTATACTTTTAAAAACTATGCTTTGATTATGTTGTATTACTTTTTTCTTTCTGGTTTTGTCAGTGATATTATTATTGTTCCATTTCAACGTTAAAGTATATGAATCGCCAATTAGTTACACTGTAGACAACTGTAACATAAAAAATGAAAGAAGTTATTTTCTCGTAAAATAGAAAACAAATTATTCATATCGTACAATGTAACGTATATATTACAGAATTTTTTAAAAAGCAAAAAAAGAAATTAGGAAACATTGAATAGATGTTTAATAATCGTTGAAGATATTGAAGCAGTGAACAAATATAAATCGATACAGAGTTGAACTAAGTACATCCAGCCGATGAGTCCCAAATAGGACGAAACGCGCGTCCTGGATTCCACTTGCCAGTCACAATCCAACTTATATAATACTTATGAAAAATTCACTATATCGAGGCAATCCGCTCAGGATGCACATATAGCAACAATGACTGACCAGCTTCAGTCTATAACAAATCAACGGGAATATACAAGTTTATCCTATGTACACTTAAGTATTATAATAAGCATAATAATACTAGATAGTTGAATTGAAATCTCAGCCTCATTGGTTAGGAGCATAAATCCTTTGAATTATCATTATATGTGCATTAAATATCATTAATATGTTCAACTGTAACTCAGAACATAGTTAGCATTACAAGTAGTATATAAAATGAAAGAATTGTTTTCAAACTATACAAAATGTCCACAAAATAACATGGGTGAATATAATCCACTTATTCAAGTGTGTATAATTTATGATAAAATAATGTCAGTTATAAAAAAAGAAAAGCAAAAAAGATGCTTTGTCTGTTCATATAATCTGGTGAAATTCAAAATTGTTAAGTTTCTACTAAAAAAATATCATATATTACTGACTTTCCTGGCTAGTCTAGATGAATTAGTCAAGTATCCCATATATAAAGTACCAAAAAAAAAGTAAATTGTACTCATGCCATCAGTATAAACAGATTATAAGTTTATGTGAGGGACTGTAAAAAAGCGATTGAGTCAAACTTGACATAAGCTTCAGTTCACACTGAAAATTCAATTGAGGTCGTTTTGTGAAAGTCGTAGATTTAGCTGAACCTGTGGTGATGATAGTAAAGAGTTCACAAGTAATCGTTGAGGTCTTACACCCCATCGTTATTTAGGACATGAACGAGAACTGTTCAGTTCCACACTTGGACGAAACGGCTGCTTTCTGATCTACTCCAGATGAATTAATATAATCAAATTTAAATTCATTCATCTCCATGACATTCATTATTAACTAATAACATATTACAAAATTATTATAACCCTGTATGATTTTTAATCATATTCTGCACAAAGGTGAAATATTTATTTTCAGGTCATGACGTAATTACATCAACAATGTTTACTATGATGTAACAAAACTAATTAAATTGACTTGACAACCAGTATATCACTGTATAGATACCTGTTTCCTGTCATTACCTACATAACTCATAGTGCTTTAACCAATTTCTCTAATAATAATAATAATTACAAATTTTATTATGGTATGAGTATCAGTATGGAAAACAGCAGGAGTTCAGGTGAATTAAGTGATTGTTTGCACCAAGGGAAGCTAAATTTAGTCGTTATGATAGATGAATATTGTGATTAGTAGTAGAACTCTGTGAATGTAGCTCACTAAATGAAACAAAAAGAAACAAGGATACTATCATTTTTATTCATAAATAGATAGATTACTATCTATCATTACAAATGTAACTATCTACCATCAGGGTTTCTATGACTAAATTAACTTTATTTAACCTTAAAATCGCATCAGCAGTGTTTACATTACGTAGACTATGGATTAAGTAGGTTACTGAAGGTAATAGAAAAAAAAACTTAATTATGATAATCTAAGGTAATGAAGAGGTAAAGTAAAAATAGTAAGAAGTTGACAATATACAGCATCACCTAAACGACTATTATCTGTTTATCAAATATTTAGTATATGTATACATAGATATGACTCTACCTGGAACCTCCCTAGGGTTTCTACTGGATAAAAGAGTATAATTGGGCATGGGGTTAGCAACCCCATCCCGTAAAAAACAACCTTGCTAAAAAAGCTAATCAGTAAAAATCTTTTTAAACATTTTAACCCTGTCCTGGGAGTTGGAAGGTCTTGTTTTCGAAGAGCTATGACGCCTCGTGGTTAAAGCCGACTTTCTTCGGAAGTCCCTAGGACGATGTCCTTTCTGACGATCACATCAACAATTAATATAGGTGTATGGAATATTCGAACGATGTGGGAGACAGGGACAAGCATGCAGAAAGCTGAAAAAATGAAAAGGAACGAAAACGGTGAGAGGTTTGCAAACTTTTGTGCCTTCAACAAAATGAGTATACATAGAATCCTGAAGGCTAAAGGGGAAGAAAAAGACCGAAGAACATATTGCGTCTGGAATTGGTGACAGAAATGAAGAGAATGGGGAGCACTTGGTGACAGAAGGGAAGAAAAACCCAAACCAGATTTGGTTTGAGAATGGTGGTCAGTGGCCTATATTCCAAGTGGGATAACACCCATTGATTGATTGATTGATTAACTGATATGTAGATTTACATATGCAGAAATCAAGTGATTAACTTCAAGCATATATGTATATATATACATTAGGTTAGATTAATAGTTATATGATTATTATAAGTGTGAATACATGTTGAAGAGTTAAGAAGAAAACTTGTGATCATAGAAATAAAACAATTGAATAACTTATTAACGTTATTGATAATTTTACTTATATTAATAAGCAGTTTAACAAATATTGATGTATAATCACTAAGCATTTACTTTACTTACATTCATTAGTTTTGTATTTTTAAAATGTGTCAAGTGTTTCTTATATAAATTATAATGATCTCTTAAGTCCATTTAGTAATGTTTGTTACTAAGTTGTAACTTAATTGTAACAATATTCGTTACAATATCATCACTTGATGAGCACAAAAGACGATTCACTTGAGGTCAGTTAAATTTGATTGACTAATATTGCAAAACATCTATATCAGTTACTTACTACTGACAGTCGAAAGATTATAAACCACTTCTTTTTTGCTTTGTATTCCTGCGTATGACCTGTGAATATTAATTTGTATTTTCACTTATCAGATGAACTCAACCGTATCCAAGTCCTTATTTATAATTTGTCATCAAGTAACAAATTATGAAACAGTTTTTATTCAGTTATGGTAAATAAGCAGAGTAATGTGAAGTTGGTGACCATCAAGAATTGATATCAACTAAATGTTAACTAGAGAAAAGATGTGTATTGTTCTGGTATTGGACTAAACAACAGTACTCGCCTATTATCTCACCATGGATTGAGACAGAAACCCACCGATTTTACGCCATACTAATTTGATTATTTATTAATGCTGATATTGATAATTGTAATATTTGTATCAAACAGAATGAAGTTTATTAATTAGCATACTACAGAATACATTAAATTGTATGAATGAAAACATGGAAAATTTCAACCGAGTTAATATTAATGATAATTCGATATCACAAATTGGTTTGAATTAGACAACCATCGGTCACCTGGAAACACTGGACAGATATTTTGTCCCAGTATGGTTGTCAAGTCCAGACCAATTCGTGATATCAAGTCAACATTCAACAATCTCCACAACACCCAATTACGAAATAATATTAGTGAATTAGATGTAAATAAAACAGATTCTGAATTGTCATTTATCTGATTACGATCTAATTAAGAGTGAATTTAATTACTTGTAGGCTGTACACCTTTTGATCCAGTTCATAAGTTTGTGTTTTAATGAGTTATTGTTTAGATGTACAATAGTCGTTTACTTAAAACATCTTAGTTTGTATGCTTTTATTTGATAGAAATAGTTCTTAGCAAATAATTCGTTCTCGTTCGTTCTAGTGTTCTCATCTCATTTAAATAATTGCGTAATATATCAGAATATATTTACGCCATTAAGTTATTCTAAATTAATAAAAGGGACTTGTATACCTCATGATAATCCTAATAGTGTAAGGAAGAAGAAATCGAGGACTTTCTAGGCTTACTCACTGAAGACAGTAATATACCAAGTTTTGTTTAGAAAGTATCAGCCGGTTGTTGGTTAACTTTTTCGTAAGTGTACCATAGATCTACAGATATCTGAAAAGTGAATGAAGGAATATAAATAATTTTAACCTCAAGTTTTGGACCATTAATATTAGCTATGAATCAATCTGGAAGTTAAGTTTTTAACTGTCTACCAGCTTGAACTTGTAAGCTTCTACTTGAAATTAAACAATAAAATCTCTAATTAGGAGAGATAGATCAGTTTATTGAAAGTACTATTTTGTGTTTCATGTAAAATAATTTCTAAATGATCTTTGAGTATCCATTTCAACTTGTTGTATATAAAAGAAACCAGTTTGGTTAGTAAAGCGAAATTCTTCAGCAGTCATTAAATTTTTCTCTTATTAGCAGTGGTAAGACATACTGTAACTTAATCATCATTTCCATTTGTAGATTAACATTAAACATTGTACTATTGTCAGTAATCTTCATTTTTATAATTTAAAGATCCTCATGTAATAATCGATAGTGAAGAATGTTGGAGCGAACAATTGTTGTTGATAAATTTTTCTTCAGGCTTTACATTTATAAACCCATAAATATGACTGTTTTACAATTAGATAATGTAGTAGGGTATGCACTGTGAATATGTCAAAATTAAGGATTGAAATTATCAAATTGCATGTCAGTCTGATCTTTAAATACTTAGGAATGGTCTTAGACAAACACGAACTATTATGTAACAATCTACTACGGAAGTAATTTAATACAGCAAGATTAAGTGAGTGTCATGTTAAAAGGTGGTGGTTGTGATAACTAATTAAATAATATAAAAATAATAATAATAATAATAGTAGTAACGATAGTTTATTTAGTAATAAGTTAAAGTTATTGCAATGTAATGAATCACTTGGTGACAAACAAAAGCCAAATAATATCATGTAAAGACAAGGGAAAAGCAAGAAAGATAACAAAAGAATTTTACTCCTATCACATTATTCTTCGTTTTTTTTTCCAGATAATACAATGAAATGTAAATATTCAGTATTAGAAGATCCTATAAACGAAACAATACCAATAAATTAATTTAACTTTAATTAGAAATATAACAATAATAAAACTATATCTACACTCATAGTAATCATAACATAATCAAGAATTCATAATTGATAATAGATTATTGCATTACTTCTAACTATTCATTATAACAAATACTATTGAAACATTTAAAGTATGCAATAAATAAGATTGTTTGTTTTGTTTTTTTTCATCATTACATAAATTCATTATTTTCACAATAAAATATTTTAAAATTCACTTAAATAAATATCATAAATTACATGAAAATGTATAAGCATAATTGATAATTTAACTAAATTCTACAAAATAAGTTAATGTTCTCAATGTTATTGAATATTTGAACTATTTCAAGTGAAAATATAAGAAATTAATAATAATAATAATAATAATAACACTAATATCTCAACTACGAGTAACTAACTCAGTTATAAAATTAATATAACTGTATGCGTGTGTGTGTGTGTGTAGATGTGTATCTGTGTATGTGATTTTATTGTATCTATGCATATCAAATGACAATCATATTCAGAATTTGGCACAGAATTTATCTATAATGTATAATACATGTATACATATATAATTAATATACATGAATAAATAAATTTATTTGCAATTATTAATCACTGGCATGTTGTTGTTTTATTATTACTAATAAAAATTGATTATTGAATAAAAATGAATAAAAAATATTGACAATATATAAATAATTGTCACGTAATGATTTCATGTAATAGTGATTTTGTTTTGTTTTTCAAAAAAGTATGAATACATATTATCATTGAAATGAATACATTATTGTACAATATGAAACATGTATAAAGTTAAGATTATGTGTATTTCTAATCAATCATTAAGATTAGGATAAACTTGTATATTTCCGTTGATTTATATAGACTAAAGCTTGTCAGTCATTGTTGCTTTATGTGCATCCTGAGCGGATTGCCTCGATATAGTGAATTTTTCACAAGTATTATATAAGTTGGATTGTGACTGGCAAGTGAAATCCAGCTTCAGTCTATAACAAATCAACGGGAATATACAAGTTTATCCTAATACCAATGTGCCTGTTGCACAAGTGTGACTGTCTGGACTCAGTAGTCTAGTAGTGAACGCGGTGGCGTTCGACACGAAACGGACTGAGTTGGAATCCCAGTGTGAACATCAACATTGGGATGCAGGTACATCCAACCGATGAGTCCCAAATAGGACGAAACGCGCGTCCTGGATTCCACTTGCCAGTCACAATCCAACTTATATAATTATTAGGATTTATTCAATTAAATTTCATTCTTATTTTATTTTATACAGAGATACCTATAGGCATATATTGGATTAATAATCCTGTTGTTTATTTCAATTGTTGTTTACGTTTCACAAGTTAAATGATGATGATGATGATTATTTCAGCGTTAACATTCGTATTATATAAATAACCCGAGGAGGGAAAAATTAATATCCGACTATTCTTGATATTTAAATGATGTTGTATCTGCCTCAGAACTGCCTATTTTTGTTAATAATAATTTTGAACTAATAAATGTAGAATTTCATAAGCATTTATTGAAAAGAATATGCTTCGTTCAAACGTCTTTGTTTTATTAGAATGAATATAAATAAATTAAGGTGGTTTTCTGTGAGAGACATGTTGTTTAGTTGTTTATATTCGTTACAGACTAATGTTGGTTAGGTACCATTGAAAATTAGGTTGAAATAATCACCACTAGTGATTAACTTTAGGATGCTTCTGAGAAACAGTGACCAGTGGAGTTTTAACTTGTCGAAAGTAAATCATTTATCACCAATAAAAGTGAATAATCGTTGTGCTACACCAGAAATTGATAGAAGTGAGAATCTAAGCATTGAACACCGGGACAATTATTCAGTAGGTTAAACGGTTGCCAGACCAAAGGCCTTGAATTCAATTCCCTACCAGAATTCGAGAGCTCGGACTGCTAAGTAGTTCCATGTTAAAACAAAACATCTCTTCAGTGTTTGCTGGTTTTCACTGATACCCAACTAACATCAATCTGTGACAAATAGAAACAGCTAATAACTGTAAATTTTGTTAAAATGAATATTATCTAGTCATTAAGATTCATATATTGTCCCGTCATTATTGTTCACTAGTTTTATCAATCTGGTGTGTTCTGAAATTTTGATAAATATGATATTAATCATTCATGTTTCATTACATTATCGACTTTGATATATTACATATAAACAATATGCATGAATTTCGCCCAAGATTGACATTATGAAAACTATGGAGAACTGAGGAATTCTTTTGTTCTATTATGAGGCTTTTTAGTAGCTCTTCACCATTAACATCATGTAAATCTTATGAAATATATTCGTTTTACAACCAGAGTGTTACGTAATTGAAATTCAATAGTTTCGATCTACAAATTCAATCCATTTTACTAACCAGCGTCATTATTAGACAAGCATCTTTTATTCAAATATGAACAAGCCCCACTAACCAAAACGTTTTACCAACGTTTTAGTAATCTATTTCAAATTACTGTTAGAGTAACTTTATAAGTGTGCATAAATTTTAAATGAACAATATCTGTAACACTTCATCACAAGTGTTGAAATACACTGTTACAATTTATAGTTATTTAAATATACAAATAATCCTAATCATGCTCCTTAATTGAAACAGATAAGAGAAAAAACGTTTGTTTTATGAAGTACAATAGTACAAAATATACCGTTTTATTAAAATTGGCATCTATACTTATAATCAATAAAGAAAGAATGTCATCTCATTTATGCATAATTCCCATATTTCAACATAAAAAAACTATGTTAACTATGTGTATGCAATAAAAATGATTACAATTTTTATGTATTCACTGTATAGATATACACAGAGTATATACTGAATATGTTTTACTAATCTACCCAATTATGGACATAATTGAAATGGTAGACTAATACTTCATTATGTATTAATAGTAAAACATATAACTTCTTAATTTTTTTTAGAAATAATAAACATCAGAAAAATATTATGTAATTCCTTAATCACTTAGGAAAGTATCTCATTCTAGATAATAAGAAACTGTTCAAAGTAAACCATTCAAAATAATTAGAGTTAGTTAACAATTAATTGAAATTCAATAGTTTCGATCTACAAATTCAATCCATTTTACTAACCAGCGTCATTATTAGACAAGCATCTTTTATTCAAATATGAACAAGCCCCACTAACCAAAACGTTTTACCAACGTTTTAGTAATCTATTTCAAATTACTGTTAGAGTAACTTTATAAGTGTGCATAAATTTTAAATGAACAATATCTGTAACACTTCATCACAAGTGTTGAAATACACTGTTACAATTTATAGTTATTTAAATATACAAATAATCCTAATCATGCTCCTTAATTGAAACAGATAAGAGAAAAAACGTTTGTTTTATGAAGTACAATAGTACAAAATATACCGTTTTATTAAAATTGGCATCTATACTTATAATCAATAAAGAAAGAATGTCATCTCATTTATGCATAATTCCCATATTTCAACATAAAAAAACTATGTTAACTATGTGTATGCAATAAAAATGATTACAATTTTTATGTATTCACTGTATAGATATACACAGAGTATATACTGAATATGTTTTACTAATCTACCCAATTATGGACATAATTGAAATGGTAGACTAATACTTCATTATGTATTAATAGTAAAACATATAACTTCTTAATTTTTTTTAGAAATAATAAACATCAGAAAAATATTATGTAATTCCTTAATCACTTAGGAAAGTATCTCATTCTAGATAATAAGAAACTGTTCAAAGTAAACCATTCAAAATAATTAGAGTTAGTTAACAATTAATTGAAATTAAGATCTTGAATTAGATATTTATAATGCTAAAATGATGTATATACTAAACCATCTTTAATCAGTCTCTATTGCTGTATGTGCATCCTGATCGGATTACATCGATATAGCGATTATTCATAAGCATTTTTTAAAGTTGGATTGTGCCTGGCAAGTGAAATCAAGGACGTGCGTTTCGTCCTATTTGGGACTTGTCTGTTGGATGTACCTGCATCCCGATGTTGATGTTCACAAAGATTGACCATCTTCAGTTCATAACAAATTAACGAGAAGATACAAGGTCATCCTAATACCTATGCTCCCGTTGCACAAGTGTGGCTGTCTGGACTCACCAGCTTAGTGGTAAACGCGGTGGCGCTTAGCACAAAACGGACTGAGTTCGAATCCCAGTGTGAACATCAACATTGAGATGCATGTGCATCCAGCCGACGTGTCCAAAATGGGACGAAATGAAGGTCCTGGATCCCACTTGCCAGTCACAATTCAACTTAAGAAGCAGTTAACATTTATTCATTATTGACTGATTGTAAACGACAATTCTGAAGTTCTGATGAGAAGCTGTAACAATTCCCGCTTAGTCGTGTTGGGCATGTGGCAACTGCTCACCAATGACAATAAATGAGGCCACACAGTATATAGCGAATTAAGTGAGTTTAAAAATGAAAGCCATTAAACACCAACTCAATCGTCTGTTGGTTAAACATTCGCTATCTCCTGTAGGGACATGAATTAGTACTCTTCAAGAATTCCACGCAAGAATGAAACAGTTGTCTAATACCCATGACTTTCAATGATTAAAACTTTACAGAGGTCAATCTGTAACAACAAACATAAGTAGTAATGTTACTCATGTTAAATACTTGAAGATAATCATCACTCATCTTATGACCTTATTTTTATGCTGGTTATCACATATCAGCATGATGTCCCATTGAATATGAAGGAAATGATAACCAATAATGGAATTCAAGTCTAATTCACTTAACCTAGCAGCTTAACTTCAACTTATTCAATAGAAGTTAGTCAATTATTAGGATTATATAATATGAGCTGCCCCTGAAGTAACCAGCCTGTAGATAATACCGACAAAGTTATACCTAATTTCAGAAGTGTAATAAAACTGTTAATTGTAAAACGTTCCATCAGTTTCAAATAATTTGTAGTATTAGAAAGTGCTATTTTTACCATACTTATTGTGAAAAAGAGCATCTACCTATCTGTCAAGCACAGTAGTAATACATTGATATTTTATAATGCTAAAATGATGTATATACTAAACCATCTTTAATCAGTCTCTATTGCTGTATGTGCATCCTGATCGGATTACATCGATATAGCGATTATTCATAAGCATTTTTTAAAGTTGGATTGTGCCTGGCAAGTGAAATCAAGGACGTGCGTTTCGTCCTATTTGGGACTTGTCTGTTGGATGTACCTGCATCCCGATGTTGATGTTCACAAAGATTGACCATCTTCAGTTCATAACAAATTAACGAGAAGATACAAGGTCATCCTAATACCTATGCTCCCGTTGCACAAGTGTGGCTGTCTGGACTCACCAGCTTAGTGGTAAACGCGGTGGCGCTTAGCACAAAACGGACTGAGTTCGAATCCCAGTGTGAACATCAACATTGAGATGCATGTGCATCCAGCCGACGTGTCCAAAATGGGACGAAATGAAGGTCCTGGATCCCACTTGCCAGTCACAATTCAACTTAAGAAGCAGTTAACATTTATTCATTATTGACTGATTGTAAACGACAATTCTGAAGTTCTGATGAGAAGCTGTAACAATTCCCGCTTAGTCGTGTTGGGCATGTGGCAACTGCTCACCAATGACAATAAATGAGGCCACACAGTATATAGCGAATTAAGTGAGTTTAAAAATGAAAGCCATTAAACACCAACTCAATCGTCTGTTGGTTAAACATTCGCTATCTCCTGTAGGGACATGAATTAGTACTCTTCAAGAATTCCACGCAAGAATGAAACAGTTGTCTAATACCCATGACTTTCAATGATTAAAACTTTACAGAGGTCAATCTGTAACAACAAACATAAGTAGTAATGTTACTCATGTTAAATACTTGAAGATAATCATCACTCATCTTATGACCTTATTTTTATGCTGGTTATCACATATCAGCATGATGTCCCATTGAATATGAAGGAAATGATAACCAATAATGGAATTCAAGTCTAATTCACTTAACCTAGCAGCTTAACTTCAACTTATTCAATAGAAGTTAGTCAATTATTAGGATTATATAATATGAGCTGCCCCTGAAGTAACCAGCCTGTAGATAATACCGACAAAGTTATACCTAATTTCAGAAGTGTAATAAAACTGTTAATTGTAAAACGTTCCATCAGTTTCAAATAATTTGTAGTATTAGAAAGTGCTATTTTTACCATACTTATTGTGAAAAAGAGCATCTACCTATCTGTCAAGCACAGTAGTAATACATTGATATTTATAGCACTTAATTGGGAGTTATAAAGATTTCTCAGCTTAAGGTAATGAACTGAACTGAGTAAGACAACTACTGAAAACCATGAAGCATTAGGTAGCTGCTTCGTTTTAGTTTGAAACTCCTTAGCATTGTGTATCCAAGATCCCATCGAGTGGACCAAGTTCACGATCTTTAAGTTTCGAGGTTAACGTTTAACAGTTGGACCATTGAGCTGGCACTCAACTGTCTACACTTACAATTTCAGTCGATTCACAGTAAATTTTACCTGACCACTTCAAACGTTATCAATGTCACGTGATAACAGTATACCAGAGATTTATTTACTGTCAACAGGGTTAAAAATAACTCCAAGAATTTATAAGAGAAATTTTAAATCAGAATGATTTATTAGTATGAATAGTATGACCTTTGTGGATTTTGTATAGTCATGGTCGGAAGCATATCTGAAGAGATAATCTAATCATTGATAAAAAATTTTATTCCTACTATTCAGTAACTTATGTTTTATTGATCCATGAGAGCCTGATAGAAAAGACCTGGTCATTGACTATAGTGTGTAATATATTTTATAAAAATAATTATCACTATTTACCCACAGATGTTTCATACAACGATTATTAATTACAATTAAATCCTTTTAATTTACAATTGATCTTCATTTGGACAAATACCGGAAATGAGTGATTGTATAGTAGAGATTATCAGAATACATCTAGAATATATCACAAATTGATGGAAGTGAGAATTCTACTGTTGGATATCGGCCCAGTGGTGTAGTGGGTTAAGTGTTCGCCAACCTGAAGCTACTGGGGTGGAGTCTAGGGTGTGCACTGCTGAGGAGCCCCATATTAGGACGAAACAGCTGTCCAGTACACTCTAGTTTTCAATAGTACCCTGATAATATTAGTCTGTTATGTATTCAATCAACTAGAAATAATAGGAATAGTTAATAGCTGAAATTATCAAGATGTAGTCAAGCGTTAACTTGTGGGGTTATCAATTGTGAGTTGACCAGAAGTTTTTGTTAAATCAATTCCTATTAATTAATGACAAATTTGTATTGTTTTCAAGATAAATTCATTATAAAAGTTGATTTGGGTTATAACAAGAATCTTCGAAGTGAACATATTCTCTACACAGTTTCATGAATTGTGTAATTAAACAAACATTTATTAAAATCAAAAGAATAATAGTGTTGATGACGCTTTATGTTTTAATGTGGCAGAATTAATCATATATTCCTTACATATAATTCCGCCGATGAATTTACAAAGAACTTCATCTTCCAGAACCAATAAAGACCATACCAAAAACACATATCCAGCCACTAATCTAGTCTCTTTATACCAGATGTTTTGCTATTACGACAGTCATCTATGAACACGACCTTGCTTAGCATTACATCTAATCATGTTTATCAGTATACGTGCATATCCCAAAGAATAGAAGAGTGTTAATTTCAACGTCTGTCATGAAAAACTGAAATTAAGAGATAGCATATTTCTGACAGTGTAATTACTCGACATTCGATGAACTGTGGACATAATGTTAATGTTCCACATCCTTTTAGGATAATCAATAAACAGAAACTTCAGATTTTGTACACATTGAAATCATCTAAAAGATGATTTAAATAGATCTATGCATCTTAAGAAACAAGTTTATTGATCTCGTTTTGGATTGATCACAGCTTCAGGAATTTGTTAAACAGAATTTAACTATGATATTCAATTTCTACAATTAAAATTCTGTTTCCATACTCTTCTCGACTCTCTGTATTAGGGCATTAATATAGCTAAGCAGTAAATAAACAACTGTTTGAATAATTTTAGTCGCTTCACAACTATTGTTTATTGTTATTTTACATCTACATATCAAATTCAACTGTAATAAAGAATCACCTGATGTAAAGAATGTGTATTTGTTTTATGTATAGTGACTAATATACCATCAGCAACAATCCGTTGTGGCAGAGAACGAATCAACTTCCAGCCGAGGGAGAAATTGCGAAAAGACGCTGGAGGTGAATAGGAAGCACATTGAGGAAATCACCAAATTTCGTCATAAGACAAGCGCTAATATGGAATTCCGAAGGAAGACTAAAGTGAACATTGCTTTGGGAATTAGAGGTAGACACAAAAAGAATGGACAGCACATGGGATGAACCAGAATGAAAATTTGAGGATAGAGTTGGTTGGAGAATGCGGGTCGACGGCCAATGTTCCACGAGAGGTAACAGGCATTGATTGATTGACTAATATAATTGTATGTAAACTGTAATCAGCAGTAAGAGAACCCATGAAATGTACACATTCGTCTAATTATTCTATAATTGTTCTTCTTACTTTACTGGAACAAAGATAATATAATTTCCAGAATAAAATGAGTTCTTGTTAGTCTATTGAAATGAAATTGACTATTTAAATTGAGATATCCGGTATAATAATGGGCAATTCAAAATGTACTAAATCAAGAGTGTCTGAATTCTAGTTCAGATGAACCTTATTTATATTTATATTAATTACAACATACCGTTTATCCAAAGCCTATTTATTACATTCTATAAATCTTATTATTATCGTTCTTGGTTTTATCCAAGTTGTTAACCGTTCGTAGCTTGTTAGTAGATGACAGACCACCAAAATTCACGAGTATGAATTGAGTATAAGTTACCAAAATACATGACATCAGACTAATGTTCATTATGTATACCACACGTAGTCTTCAATATCCGACATGTTGGTGGGTTATTGGAGTATAATTAGATTTCCCTCAAACATAAGTCAAACGTTCTCGATTAAATACATTTAAATTACTTACTAGCATGTCAGATATCTAAAATAATATTATGTGGGAATAAATAGCTAAGGTTTTAATTCAATAAACTACCTCCTAGCTAACATTCTGAACTTAAAGTACGAGTCAATAAACGAAATATTGTGCTCCCAGTGTTTCAATGGCATAAGTATCAATTTAATACGCTAAGATTCAATCAAATGACTGTGATAAAATCACAAATCATCTATAGTGTAATATGTTCACAGGGTAATATTTAGTGCATCAACCGAGTAATATAAACATTTGGTTTTCAGTACTCAATAAATCGTATACATGCAAAGATTTGACTGATAGCACATAGTAGTTAAAATATGAAATTTTCAAATCACACGTCACTTTGTCTCATTATTAAAAGTAAGTTTTATATATTTTCTTTGATTGAAGTGCATATATTAAAAAATAGAGCGTCTAAAATAAAAGATATGTGAATAAAGAATATTGTTTTCTTTCCCTTTTCACATATCTTATTTCAACTTCCTACTCAGAATTCCTTTTAGACCAAATATTGCTTACTGTCTTGAGTTAGATTATTGATGTTGACATACATGTATTATGCATACAAATAAAATACTGTTTCTCTCGACTGTTTTAAGTTTGTTCCATTTTATGGAATATGGAAGTGATGTTTGAAATGGACCTTTCTGTATACAGAAAACTTATTCTTCTGGACGAATAAAAAATAAGCTAAATTATGCCAATAATAAAGGGACCTTATCTTTTTCACTGATCTTTTTCAACTCTTTGAAACTGCCTAGTGGTCCAGTGGATATCAATGAAATGATAGAAACTGATTTGTATTGATAATATATAGTTGATAAAAAGTATGATAGTTACCTTATAGAATCTCATGTCCCACTCACCCGTAATATATCAGAAAACAATTTCCTAGCTCATGATTACAATCAGTTCATAACAATCTTCAAATACATTCTTAATAAAATACACTGAAAACCCGATTCAGTGTTTTGTACTGATTAGTTTATCAACAGAACCAACTGTTTAATAAGGTTACTTCAAACACGATGTAGCTTGAGTCAAAGTCATAAGTAGAAATAAAATTCCACCTGATGTACCAATTACTTCGTCAGTCTACTACCCAGTTGTTTATTTATTATTCTAAATATTACATAAACTGTATAAATTAATCTGTCAATGTTACTCTCCAGAATTTAATTTATCAACGTTTTATCACATAACGAATTCTGTCTATTCAAAAAGCAAATTCTAAGATTATTGTAATTGAAAACATTGTAATGAAACGTAATGAATATTTTGTTTTCCAGCAGAATTCAATTGATCGTAAAATGACTTATATTATGAACATGATGCTTACAAATGTCTATCTATATTCATATAGATACTAATGAATGTTTTTATAGGATGAAATCATTTTATATACTTTAGAAAAACATAATTTGAAGTAGTTGCAATATTTTAAGTTATATTATATGAAGTAGAATATTTATCTGCATGATTATTTTCTTGTTAATTAGCATTGAATATACTGAATTCATTTTATCTACCAAACGGAATGAATACAGCTGTTAGTAAGTGTTGATAATGTCCTCAATCCACTGAACAAGTTGGTGGTTGTCTAGACTTCAAAAATCAGTGAATAACAAGTTGATGTGTAACCTGATAAGTACTGGGTTCCAGCTAATTTACAAACTTTAAAATTGGGTCTCCGGTACAAATAACGGATGAGTTTCAAATAGAAGGAAGTGTCAGTTTTGAATTTGAATCCAAATGAGGTGATTATTTAAGAATTTTATGAATTTTCAAGGGGTATTTACTTAATGGAAATATAGACTATACTCTGTAAGTACTAACTAAGATCAATAACTTAATGTATACATTAGTCTTACTGATTAAGTTGGCTCAGCAGTAAGGCACGTTGCAATGACTATCGGACTAAACAACTGGTTAGACTTTCTGTCCTTCTCACTTATCAACAACTTGTATTTTCATTTGTTGTCGACTCATAAATTATCTGGACAACTTACAAATTATTAGAACATTTCACGCTTACGCTTATCATCGACTACTCCTGTGGTTTAGACGTTTCTCAGTTGTTATACTGTAGCTTTAAAAATTGCACTTTGTGTTCTAAGGCAAGTGAATGTCATGAGCAAACAAAATTAAATGCAACGTATAATGTGTAACTAAAGCTCACACATAGTGATAGTCATGCATTGGTAGATCATTATAATCTGCAGTAAACAATTTCATATTTATTTATGATTAATGCAAAGATAAACAAAGAGAATAAGTCTCGTATGAATAGTATCCAATAGTTTCTTCAGTTCATTCATTCATTTCATTTAATAAAAACAAGAATATATTTTTCTGCGAAGAATTCTCCTTTCGGTTAATTCATTTTCAAAGATGTACAATCGCAAATATATAATAGTTAATAATATTCATCAATGATAATGACCAAGTGAACATAGCAACAATAAAAGAAACGTTATTCGTATAATTAGAATGAACTTGTATATTCCCATTGATTTGTTATTGACTGAAGCTGGTCAGTCTCTGTAAACATCAACATTGGGATGCAAGTACATCCAGCCAATGAGTCCCAAATAGGACAAAACGCGCGTCCTGGATTCCACTTGCCAGTCACAATCCAACTTAATAATACTTGATCAGTCTCTGTTACTATATGTGCATTCTGAGTAGATCCGTATAAATCTGGAAATGTAGTTGAGTATTCATTAGAATGTCGAGAAAGTTTGATAAATACTCTTAAATATGAATAAACTTACGTAATACGTTGAGATGAAACTTTTTTTTATAAAACTGAGTTGAAAAGTGCTTAAAAATGAAAATAAACCTGTTCAAGGTAGAAGGCCAGTTAAAACGAAGAAGAAATAACAATGGTCTTAGAGGAAGAAATGTTTATTTGTTTTGAGTTTGGAAACAAGTTAAAAGTGAAAGTTGGACAAGTTTGTTTTGGATGCATAACTTTGCCTTCAACGAGCGTATATCCAAGGTTTCAACAGTCGGTGGCAAACGACAAACTACGACCTTTAAAAGGCTTTTATTGATTTTACAAATGACTTTAAACGATGAATCTATTTTGATTAAATGGCCTGTACTTACAACATGTTCAATAATTGAGATTCTTATTGATTCACTGCTATCTCTCCTCATCTATGCTGGATGGTGTTCTTGAACCCTTTTAGAATGAACCCTCATTTCTTTTTATTCCTCTTCAAACATTTACTGTTAACTGCCGTACATTGATAAACCTTAATTTATACTTGTGAGTGTAATCAGAGCATTAACTGTTAACACAAAACATGATTTTCATTTAGGCCTGTTAATACACAGAATATAAAATAACGTTTGTAAGTATTACGCAATAAATTATAAAAGACCTGACAAATAGTGTTTATGTGATTATTACTGAGAACTGTTATAGACATAAAATTCTTCTTCACAGAAATAATCTAATAGTTTATTGATTACTTCTGAAACTGTTTTTATAGACCGATTCATTTTTATTTTATTCATTGAACGATCAATTATTCATAATCATTATTGTCTTCTTTGTTTTTTTTCTTATCTACCACTGTTCTAAAAAAGCAGAATGTTATGGTTGAATATACGCTAGTTTAGTACATAGCGATAATAATCAATAGAATTTTGAACATACACTTGTAAATACTTATTGTTAATGAAGTAAATAAAATCGAATTGAGGTAGTTTTGTGAAACTTAATTACTTTAGTAATTAGTTCAAGGAACATTTGCACTTTTAACAACACTCATAAATTTGAATTAAAGTGGTTTGAGGAGATTGGTATTGAATTCATCACAAAAAGATGTTGGTAGAGTACCACTGAAAATTAGGGAGCACTGGATAACCATCTCTTCCTAGTGTGGGACTCTTCAGCAGTACGCACCCTAGATCCCGCCCCAGTGGCTTCAGGTTTACAAAAGCTCAACCCTCTGCATCACTGCACCAGCAAATTGTTCAGTTATATACATATATATGGCATTGCAAATGTTCTTTACTCAACAAATATACAAAATGATATACATTTTATTAATCTGATCGAAGACAATTGGTGACTTAATCAGTTATCTCATTAATTGCAATACATAAACAAACTTCTAAGTAATACAGACAATCATATAATAAGTAGGTTATATTCCTATTTCTATAAGTAGATTGTGCTTAAAAATGATCAGAGTAACTGATTACTTATCGTCTTATACAATGTAACGTAACAGTAAAACATAAATTTCAGGGATATGCTGATCAACAACCATTGTATAAGCTTTAAATCAGTAATTTACACTAAATGTACTATCATATAATCAAAATATTCGTATACAAAATAGTATGACATTGACAACATTAATGATAAAATAACACTTCTTGATTGATTTAGTCACTTATTGATCACTTAATCAATCCATAGAAAAATAATTTAAAACATTAAAAGACATATGAATTGAAATTTTGAAACATAAGGAAGTAGGTGATTCTATTATCATCTAGCTAACAACAGTCAGCATTGTGAGTTTGAAAACATCGTTTAAAATATTGTATATTTGAAAGAAAGTGCTTTAATTAAAAGTAAACTAAAAGCTTGTTCAAGTGAACATAAGTTGCACTCGAGAACAGTGATTGTTATAGAATTCGAATAAGATTGAATGTACGGTACTATGTAAAAAACATAACTATATAGCTCAATGAAAAAGATATTTATCATTGAGATTTTGAATACCAACCCTAATAGACCTCACCATAAATTGAGTTGTCATTGAATGTTCACCAAGCAATCAGTGAAACTTGAAGGTGAATATACTCCTAGTGTAACGCTCCAGTGATTTGTTTCAGATTACCAACACTAAACATTGTTTTGTTTATTTTCGTCATTCATATCAGTCATTCTCTTCAAACGGTTACCATGCACGAGTTCATTTAAAGTATATTTTCACCTGACAAAAGATATTTCATTCCAATCACAAGAGCATTTTCATTGTATTCATTTTCAAGAGTTAAATAAAATATAGCGTTAGTATGAATACACTGGATTATTCCAACTAATCAAGGTCAGTATCATTCACGAAGACAATCAACATTCAAAGCGAATACAGCATTAGGTGCTGAGTGGTCGTAACTCACTTCCTGTAATTCTCTTTTTGCATCTTCCTAAATATACTGTACCGCGTAGGATTATTTCTTATGTAGGATGCATTGAAGCAACAAGAAAGCCTGGTCACCACGGTTAGGGTGGGCTCGGCTACGGGGGTCAGTGATAGCGCTGCTTTAGCCTAAGTTCACTTAAGTCAATTAGCTACACCATTTCAATCGGACCAAGAAGAGTTGAAATGTTAGTCGGCGTCAAATTAGTACTAGAAAGTTAACCAACATATCCGTTGACACTATAATAAAAACAGATCAAACTCAAAATATTGAACTGTATGCTATGTATATCCTAGTTATCTGGTGACAGTACGCGAATGATTTGAAAGTGACTTTATGTCATAATTTTGAAAGTACCGATTAGATAGTAGTACAGTTTTTTGTTACTGTACTTGAGTATTTCAAGAAATTAGATAAACTATTCTAAAGAAATTGACAGCTATTTTAGAAACAATTAAAAACTAATAACTGCTGACGCAATAATTTGTGTTACCAGATTCACCTATACAGTAACAAATTTAATTTAATTTATGAAGTTGGCGTTTACAGTGTTAGTGAAAAATATATCTAGAAGTCGTTTAACTTAAATAACACAAATTAATTTAGTAATAGCAAAATGTTATGACAGGGCACCTAAAGAAGATTGACTATCTTCTAGAGTTGTTTTTTCCTGTAAAACGATTCATTATTTTGGTTGTATATGAAGTAAGCATTTTATTATTATTATTGTTACGTTGCCGTCATTCTATACTCTTGTTTAAGACATAAACTGTTGTTATATTGTTCATCATTTATAAACTATGGTTAATTGACTGCATATATGTTTTCCCAGTTCACACCCACTATTACCCTTGTTATGTATTAATGTAATTTTTATAGTTGGTTGATGGTGCGGTCTGATTTTGTGTATATATAAAGGCATGATTGAAATATAAGGATTGATTGTGTCTGGTTGGCTCGTAGCTGCTGTCTTCTCTATTCCGGCTTTGGGGGGGTGATAGTCGTTGAGGCTGACGTATCCGTATTTCTGATTGGCAGTTATCAAGGTCACTGTGTATTATTCCTCAATACATAACACAAAAACATTGTTAGGTTATACTACATTTATCTAAACTGTATTCGGATTAAAGTCTAGGTTTTAGTTCAACTAATTTCCAGTTTCATTTCATTGACCTAGTAGCATGTGGTATATCCAAAGATTAAAAACACTACCAAACTTCATTTGGTGTATAATAGCTCGACAGAATGTCTAGATATTTCGGATATTTTTAAGTGGCTGGAATACAATTAGAATTCACTCAAACTACAATTCGCATATTATCAACTCAACACATTTGAATGACTTCATTATATACAGGATAACTAAAGTTAGCTTTGCTTATCCAGTATGCTGCCGCATGTGTTCAACATGACTAGAATGAATATAAACCATGATTCAGATTTTCTCGATAAAATACGTTCGAATGGCTGAGCAACATATTGGATTACCAAAGCCCTAAACTTCAATTTACATTAAGACTCCAACCATGACGAATATTTAACCGAGTTTTCGTTAACGATCTGGTAATAAACTACATAAAACCTATGGTTTATAAGTCATATTGACATAAATCTGTAATAGTACATACTTACTTTACCTGATTCAACAAATTTAAAACCAGTTATAATTGGAAATGATAGTAAACATATGCATTAATTACTTTTCTTTTCATGTAACTGATAAGTAGGTTAATAAAGTACATTAGAAAATACGAGAAAAAATGACATGTTTTATCATGTTTTGTGTATTAAACTTCATATTGATTACTTATTCTCTCTTTCTTTTTCAATGTTTTATCTATAATAATGATGCTTTTTCTCTAAAAAAAAAAAACAACTAGTTATCTTACTAATAAAGTACTCATATTATGCATTAGTTTGTACACAGAACAGCTGAAATCTCATAAGCTTCAGTCACAAAGGTGTTTTTGTTAAAGTGTTATTGTTGTATTTTAAAGTTCAAGAACTTTAATATATTTTGTTATATACCAATTGGTTAGATGATGTAGCGTAAAATCAGTCTAAGTGGTGTTTTAGATTTAACTCAAGTCTACTGTAAAGAATAATTTTATTTACAGGACATCCTATAATTGATCTCTTTCATATCCCACTAATTTCATACATTTAACTGTTTTCGAAATATATTTCGTATCTGCTTACTATCATAAAAAAAAACAAGAAGATCAGGCTGTTTGAAAATTCTGTAATCTATGTGAAGTATAAATCTATAAGGTGCTGAATCGAATTTATATACTTTGGAATGAAGTATATACTTTTTGGTAAATGGTCATCAACTTTTCTACAATTATAAGTTCAAAATCGACAGTTACAAAACTTGCCAGTTCGGAGGAAAATACAACATTTAGATATCAAGATTATTTAGATATACATTTTTTTCCGAGTTATTTGTAAAATACGAATGTTAATATTAAAATACTTATCACCATCATGTAGCTCAAACGACAAATCAAATGAACATGATTATTAATTCCATATGTATAGATAACGTGTTTAGGTAACTTAGGATATATAAGCATTATGAAATCAAAATGATGGTCTAAAACGTCATCTACCATCTATTCACTAGAAAATTGATAGTCAGAGTTTAAAAATTGGTGTCTACTCATTAAGACGATTGATGAATTACATACTAAATTTTGACGACCATTATAATACTTTGTTTAGTTAAAATCATTATTTCTTATAAAGTGAGGAATCGTGACCAGCTAAGTTAAGATATATAAGGCATTAGATGACTACCACTAACACAAGCGGATAGTGTTTTTGTAATTTCACAATTTAAATGAAGTTAGAAATGTAAACCATTGAATGCCAGCTTACTGTTTTGGAGAACCGTGACCATACGGTTCCGAGTTTGATCCCTTATGGGATCGTAGACATGCAGTTCAAAAAATATCTAGTCTTAGATGAAGCGACCGTCCAGTACAATATAATCTTTAATTAATATTTAGCTACACTCAGTTGCTGAAGTACAACTGTGAAATTCAACAATCTCTATACTAACAATACTTTTTACTTAGGACTAGAAATTAAAACTGAAGGCACTCAGTGTTGCGTTTAACACTGGGTTGTTTGAGTTACACTTAAGATAAAATGAGATATATGTTTATCAGTACTCAGTTAGTGTCATTGTTATCCTCAAGAAATTCATCTACCCTTCAAATCAAAACTAATATCTTTTACAAATGAATGAAATCACATTCAATTAATTGACATGTAAAATACAACATTCATACTGAAGAACTTAGTAGAACAATAGCATATCACAACTTCACATTTAGTTTTCTTGTTATAAATTATGTAATAAAATCTACTATGATATAAGTAAAAGTTATTAGTTGTTAAGACAATATATTTATGTAGTGCTAGGGAGATAAGTAAAACAAAAGCATCATATCATGAATTCAAATATGCTATACGTATAATATAATCGACTATAGTTTGTTTGCTTTATGTAAACAATGAAAATTAGACAACACCTACACTTAGGTATCTTAGATTTAAACATTTCATTAATCTGATGATTTCTACATAACATTAATTATAATACTTTGCAAATGAATAACTTCAACGGTTAATTTCAAATGATAATCAGTTCACAGTCGATAGTTACTATCTTACAGTAAATGACCATATTCATAAAAGTACTTAGTCTTGCAAATTTATATATATATAATTGAGTTACGGGGTACAATAGTAGTGACTGATAAAGTCGAATTCCGATTATTGTAGCTGACAGTTTTTAACTCGACATCGAATTCTTCTAGTCGACCTCGGCTGAATTGTTATATCGTGAAATTTACCTAAATAGTGGTTCTTTGTTTATTATATTTGTTTATTGTTTAATTGAGAAAATAATTAATTATCTTTGTCCCACATCAACTGCTCAAATTTGTATATAATAAAACTGAATTTAGTTGTCAGTGAACTCACCTTGTTCATGAAAGCCAAATGATACATATCTCCGATTGATTAAATACATTAATTTGCTTAATTACTAGACGTACAGTAATTTCCCTTTTTTCAATAATGCAAAGTAACTTCCCATTGTAAACCCATTTAGTATATGTAAATTAAGGGCATTAGGCTTTAAATATATTATGCATTAAAAGAATGTAATATAATTAACATGAGATCACTAAAGATATCTAAATAATGTTGGATTGAAGCAGTTAATAATTAATCCTATCAAAATATTATCACTAACTAGGTAACGCCGTGTTCAATGCCTACACAATGGTTTCAAATGTCAGGAATAAATGTGTTATAGGAGAGAAAAAGTATAATTACTCTGTCACGCTTAGAGGAAGGAAAATACAAATCTACTCAAAAATCAGTCTGGCTACAATTTTAAAGAATATTTGTCCTGAGACCTCTTCATGAACATGATGTACTGAAAAAACCTCATTGACACGTAGAGCAATCAGTTCATCTAACTTGATTTTCATGTTTTCTCTGACTTCAATAACAGCATAGTTATCTGTACATGTAAATGTTAGTTGGTCGACTATATCCTATAAGCTACTAAACATAGAAACTATTGCTTACAATAATACTTTCATTATAGCATTCCAAAAGCTGTATACCTCAATTAATGGTCTCTGCTTCATGACATATTGGGCTTTCAGTCGAATAAAGTGTATGAAGGTGTAAAGAGAGAAGCAAACTATGAGGGACATATAAACTAAGTGTTAATGTGAAGTATTATCTTGCCTAACTTTGTTTCCAACTCTATAGTGCTTTTATAAACTGCTTTTATGGACTGAGGTAATCTTTTTATCATATTACTATCATACATGATCAAATATCTACTTTATTTCAGTGGTTGACCTTAGTCGATGTCAGTACAATAACATACACTTATAACATTCAGTAAATAAGGAATATCCTATACACAACTAACGCAAAAAAGTGATTCTACATTAAATAAAGCGTATACATTAACATTATTTGTCACCTTTATTTTCATCAAGAAACAAACCTCCACTTCTGCATTTATATTTGTTGATTAAAATTAATATGCTACATATTGTATTCAAGTCATCTTGAAAACATAATGTGGGCTAGAGTACAATATAAGGAGAAGCAAATCAATTGCTTAAATGACCTCTCAAAAATCCTCCCAGTAAATCAATGACAGGCGTGATATTAAAGCCAAGGTTATTTCGAATGTGAATCAGAAACGCATACCATATACAGAATATTACAGCTAGGCTAACGATTAGGAATTGTAGTTAAAATTAGGCTGTTACTCCTTGAAATATGATTTTTTATCAGGTTTCAAAATATGAAATAACTTTTTTAGTAAGAAGAGCTGATGAGTAAAGTTCTCCACCACAGCACATAGTCCCAGCTCCAATTGTAGACACATTCAAAAAACGTTGAATCATCTGAGAGACTCCTGTAGCGTAGATTGATACAAGCAACCCAGCTTCCTATCCCGATCAGAATGAAATTGAAACTAAGACGATAAGCTAAAGGGTTTGTACCAAATTATATAAAATTACAAAAAGTAGTGTTTAAAGCATTGAGCAGAATGAATGAAAACTCAGGTCTGTGAAATAATTTGCCTATAATTTAGATATAAAAATTTAATTTCAACTAGATTTTCTGATTCCTACTGATAGTATTAATCCATACGATAAATACCGTTTCCAATCAAACAACCAACCAATGATTGTTACCCCATAAGCCGCCCACCAGCATTCTCCAACCAACTCTGTCCTGGGCTCGCTTTTCTAGCTCGCCCCAAGTGCTGTTCATTCTCTTTATGTCTGTTTCCAATTTCCGACGCAATGTGCTCCTGGGTCTTCTTCTTTTTCTTCGGCCTTTAGGATTCCAAGTTAGTGCTTGTCTTGTGACACAGTTTCATGATTTCCTCAATATGTGTCCAATCTACCTGCAGCGTCTTTTCTTAATTTGCACCTCGGCTGGATTCTGGTTGATTTGTTCTCTGCCATAGAAGGTTGTTGTTGATGGTATCTGGCCAACGGGTCCTAATTATCTTACGCAGACACTTGTTTATAAATACTTGTATCATCTGAAAAATTCTCCATACAAGTTTCGGCTCCATACAACATAACCGTCTTCACATCTGTATTGTACCGTTTCCAGCCTTAAATTATAATTGTATTCCTGAAGTGAAGCTCAATATTGCTGTAAAACTGGTCAAAATGTAATGTAATTCCAGAATTGGTATTTAGGGTTATGAATTTGTGGTTAGGTTTGGATTTAAAGTTCCAGCTAGGATTATAACCCAATAAACATAGAAAATCGAATTTATGAATACTTGTACTGTCATATGGTAATAGGTTTGTGCACCTTTACTCAAGTAAGGATCATGATATTATTCCTTCCGTATATAAACCTTGAGTTGAACGAGAGTTCGTACGATATATGTACATGGCATATGGTCGAAACCAGTGTGGTGTGGTAGGAGGGGATTGGCATATCGCGTCAATTGTTTACTTCAAATTCTTTTAAGAATGAAATAACAGTCTTCTCAGTCACATTCCTGGAATTATTCATCGTCGTATCTGTGAATTAAAAGCGGCAGCATCATTACATAACTATGGTTCATTTATTTACCGTGTAAAATATTTATCTCCTCTGTAATCTAACTACTTTTTCCTCCGTAAACTATAGTCATAAATACTGTCTTCCCATAGTCTTAAATTAATTTGTTAAACTGGAACATTAATTAGTCTATTTCTAAACTGAGTAGGTTGCATTTCAAGTATCATGTTTACCTGCCCCTAAACTGTACTTATCCTCATCATGTATTACTCAGTGTAAGCATATTCAGAAGATGAGTTCATTGTAGCAAAAATGCTTTGTCTTAGATGATACAAATATCTATTACAAATATACTAATTAGCTCAAAAGTTGATTCCACATAATACATTGTCTATTAGTTAATGCTACATTCCATCTAGAAATTTACTCATACGTGTATAATTTGTTTTACTCTATGATTACACATTCTAATAAGATTGGACAAATGCATAAATGTACTTTACTGATGAATTCTAAGACAAATACATGATGATTTACACTTATACGACTTTATATATCATGTCGCTTATCATAGTCTGTTAGATTTAACTAATAGTGCCAAATCTATCAATAAATATAATGACAGGAATACATATTTGATATGCTAACAGCTGAACCAATGTGGCTTTACATGCTCATATTCAGTGTATTTTTGTTGCCTATTAATCACAAGTTGTTTTTTTTGTTTTGGTTTCACTACATCGCTGAGCTGGATAGTTTAATTGAGAATCTCACATTGTCATTCTGGATGATTTTATCAGCAAAAACTTCTGATAGAAGTGAGCTATGTAATTTTCTCTACAAGTGACTGATAGCTTGTCTTGTCGACCTTGAATCTGATTGGCTGTTATTGACACCTGTTTTATGATGCTTTGCACATATTTTGTAATTCATTGATCCATAATACTGTAGCTGTTAATTAATTTTCCAATTAATTAATAAATTGCATTTCGCAATGTGTTTATTTATTACCGACTGACCTAAATGCTAAGCTTCCAAAATTCACCTTGTTTTCTTCGCGTTTCTTGTGTATAAAATTATTACGTTATCCCAGTCAAACATGTGTCCATAAATATCTGTCCGTAATGACACAAGACATGATACGTCGCTGATTTTCACGGCTGATGTTCATCAAGACGGATATGGGCATCGGGTAAAGTGGCTTCTTTATCCGATGTAGTGTTTATCACAGTTAATACAATTTATTTAGCTTACATTGACTAAAAGCAGCTATAACTCAAGAATTTTTGAAAGAATCAATGATGAAAATGTCCTACTTATTCATTAGATAACTTGATTGTCCTCGGTGCATATTTCACAACTTCTTGAACCTGTTATGATAACTTGCAGCATAATATACGAAGACTGAACAAGTCTCTTATTAGAATTTGTTTATTTCTTAAGTGTAATAAGATTAAACATGGATTTACTACATTCGTTTATGTTCAACGTCTCTTGCGTTTTGATAAAGTTATTTTCTGAATTTGTAATCAAGTGTTTAAGCTATTGTTAAGTTTGAAGTTGGTGTCATGAGATCATTTAGATTAGGTAAACATTAAAAACTAGGAATCACTGAGCATTTACATTGCATTAGTGTGCCTCTAATATGCTTTCTTACTACACAATTACGTTTTCTTTCCAAGCCACTAAATACCTTTTACTTATTTATATGTAAACGTTTACTTAGTCACCCGTTATTAGTATATTTGTAACCCATGTTTTACTCATTCCAACATATGGTTCTTTAATTTGATTATTTTCGTTGAAACGACTATATGTGATTACATTCTATTTTTGTATGGAATTCTTCCCCCCCCCTGTCAACAACTGTTATCGAATTTTCAACTTTGATCTCAATTTTAATAGTTGGATTACTTCATTTCTGTTTGTTTGTTTTCATTGTATTATTAATAGTAACATTAACCTGTTAGAACTAATATGTAGAATTACGAATTTCCCATCTCATTAATTATATCTTGTATGAACACCAGTTGTTAACTGAGTTTATCAAGACGTTAATGCTGACCAAAATCTATCCACCAAAACACAACGCGGTTATTAGCCTAAGTGACTCAACATCCTTGAAATATTATTGAATATTTGTGTGATTGGGGGTCGGTAGATGTCTCTGCACCTAGGGTACGTGCTAGCTGACATTCACCAACAGGAACCTTCTACTGATTGGTTTTAATCACCTGCTCTCTAGTTAACCATAAATTAGGATGTAACTAGTTATAAATAGATATTTCTCATCGATAGGTTTATTGCACAGACCACATTTTCAAAGTTAATATTTCGTAACGCAACTGCGAACTCTGAAAAATTCAAGGTTTATTCAAAAGTTGTGCAGAGATTTACATCCAGTACATTCACTTAATCTTTCTGTTTACTTAGGTAACTGATATTTTCTCATTTAAAAAAAACGCATTTCCTATTTGTTCCAGTTATTTTTTCATTTATGACTAGATGTTGTCAGAGTTAATTTATGAGGCATTAGTGTTGTACTGTAAAACAGCTTCCAGTATACGAACTAAGGCAACTTCTATACATTCCTGGTTAACTATTACCACTGAACATAAACACAGTGGCCAATTTTTCCAGGTGTTCCAAGAGACTGAAGCATTTTTCTCTTAAGAATATGTGAAAAGAAACATGAAAATATTAAATCATTCAGAGAGTTTAGCATGAAACATTTAACATGTATCATTTAAATTTAAGTTAATCAATTGACTTCTGCCACTAAAAACGGTAAAACTTATAGTGACTTTTGGTGATAATCACTCGAAAGGTCTACTTATATGATTCGTATCAGTGATATGCTTTCCTCTGAAACTGTAAGTTATGTTTACTGTCGAAATTATCTGAAATATATTAAATCATTTTCTTATGACATACATAGAACTAAACGCTGAAACAAATAGATAAAAGTAGTTGGAAATAACTATATGAAAATCCATACCTTACATGAATTCTCTGACCATATTTTTCGAATTGTATAAAGTGACTATAGTGTGCAAAACTAAGCAAGTTCTGCAAAAGTCAATAAAAATATTTTGATTGAGAATTATAGTCACTTCTGTATAAAATAACAGCCTACTGTCTCACACAAGATTAGGAGAAGGGGAAATTATACAAAACATTATGCTGATACTTCTTGAGCACCTTAGTAACTCATTTTATGATGAATTGTAGATTTCTTAAGAAAGCTCATAATTACATGGTATTGGCGGTCACAACTGATTGACTAACACGAAGCATTTATGGTAATAAACTCATATTCAAAAACGTAATGGTGCAGATATTTTAGCAGGTTACCGATATGTTGTAGATTGTGTAACTAGATAAACTATGAATAAACTTAACGAAAGACCAATTATTCACTTATAACTTCCTAAATTTATCAAAAATAGTAATAGTATAATCTTCACTGCACTTACAAACAACATCGTTAAACTTTTTTAGGAATGATTGGATATATAGGCAACCAAATAACAGAAATCAATGCACTTGAGTGGTTGTGTTGTTAGAGAAGAGATTGAGCCACCTAGGTCATGCTTACATGTAAATTTTGCACTGGATAAGCTAAATTGAAAGCAACTGAGAACCTAGTTTTCATGGTCTTCATTATCATGTTTGATCACCATAATAAATAAGTCATAAATGAATCTATGATTTTTATATTTCTTCTCTGAATTTTGTGATCTGCAAGCATGTATGAAAGTATCTATCAAAAAATATCTATTAGAAAGTTTCAATTAATATCGAACCCAGAGGACAGCTTATAGCTTCACCTACACGTCGAAAAACGCATAGAATGAGGTGAGACTACACATCGTGTTTTGCAAAACATTAACAAAGTCTGTAGTAGTTCTACCAGCAAATCGTGCTTACGATATTAAAAGTATTTCCACTTCTTGTATTTCTAATTATAAAACGAATCCGTTTCGAATAATATCAGCAAGCCTTGGACCCAATCTTTGAGTAGGCTTGATTCCGTCAGATGCATACCAAGCTGGTATCATTCATTACCCGACTTAATGACTTTACATAAATGTAGCAGCTATAAACTATAATTTTGATTCTCTAAGTGTTTATTAATAACATCTTAGTCAGAGAAGAAAATAAGACATTAATATCTCTTAAAGGGATCTCCATAACTTTAATTGATAAATTACGTCAACTATCCAAAATGGTAATCTTTTATTTTGGAATTGTTATTTACATGAAAATCACTAGAATAGATCTAATATTATATTTTTTAAAATTATAGTAAGGGTCATCTAGTTGAAAGACAATGTAAATGCCGCTTGTATTTTAAAAGTAATTATTATTATATACTGAAACATTGTTTACCTTCAAGAAAGTAATTAATTATACATGACTAAAATATGTCAATAAACTTTTTGATTTTATAAACTGATATACAAATTAACTGTAGTAGTAGTAGTAGTAGTAGTAGTAGTAGTAGTAGTAGTAGTAGCAGTAGTAGTAGTAGTAGTAGTAGTAGTAGTAGTAGTAGTAGTAGTAGTAGTAGTAGTAGTAGTAGTAGTAGTGATACTGATAGTAGCCATAGTAGTGGTAGTAAGAATAGTTGTGATAACAGTAGAAGTTATTGAAGTAGATCAACTTCACGAAATCCCATACTCAATAAAGCTTTCAGAAGTATTAAGTTTTTATCATCACCAGCTATTAAGCAATTTTTAATATGACAACTAAACCAATTAAATGATCATCACTATAGATTATCATATTTATAAAATCATCTACAAAGTTATTATATGATATTAAATACTTGGTTATTGTGAAGTAATTTGAGAAAAAGTGTCTTGTAACATTTGCTTAACATATTAAAATAGTAGCTGTTGTTTGATTTGGTTTCGTTTAATATAGATTGGTAGAGATAAAGAAACCTATTAGTTAACCAAAAGTTTCATTGCTTTAGATATAAGTTGTGTTGTGCACTATTATAACAGAATCGACACTGAGTAAATAGCTTTTTTTTAATAGGAATAAGTTGACAAAAATAATGTTATTAATGAATTTATTTTAAAATTTTTAGATGATTCAATGGATAGTAGACAAAAGAAAGTGTATACTGATATGCAGTTGGGTATATGGAATGATTGAGATGAATGAAATAAGTTTTGAATAAAATTATCTTAACTACATAACTAGTTATTACCAATTGATAAAGCATATTTTCTTCAAGATACAGTTTCTGAGTACTGTAGTAGCTAGGAGATTTTGTTATGAAAGCCAATATATTATGAATGATTTTAACATGCAATCATACTTCACATACTTTACAGTTTCCTGAATTTTTGAATACTTTAAATCATGTAGGGATAAGTTAAATTTGAAACTTAGAAAGATACATAAATATTTAAGAAGTTGTCTTACAGAAAATAGAATGAATTCAATTGTAAACGATTCTATTACTTAGACTGTAATCTATAAACTTTCATTGATGACAATTAGTTTAATATTAATCAAACTTATGAATTACAGAGTTAATACAGTCACATTTGAAAGTGTTGAAATATTAACATTTTATGATTAATAGTTGTATATGATTATTGAATTCAATGAATTATCATTTCACTTCATATCAACTTACATAATTCATAAGATAAGGATTAACTAACTAGTAATTACTGATTTCTATATGTAGTTATATGGAACAAAAATTGTTTTTCATTAGTACTTTTAGGCATCATTCAATCTATATATAAACATTGAATTATTCCTCAATTATTTTTAAATTCTCGTTCAATTGGGATGGTTATTTTTATGGAAATTGGTTATTTATTTGAGTGAATATGTCACAGATTGATTTTGTCAGGGTACCATTGAAAACCAAGGAGCACTGGACATTATATCAAAAATTGTATGTTTTCTAGGTCACTTTCTAAAGTATTTTACATTAAAAAAAACACGCGGTAAATTAAATTGAGAGTGTAACATTTAAGTAAAATTCAATTAATTAACATTTTTACAACGATAATAAAGTACATAAGTGAATTCCTAATAACCATTAAAAACAAACATTTCGATGTTCATAAATTATATTGATCATTTTGCTCAAAATTGTATTGATTGATTATGTAATCGACTAAAAAATTTTATTCTACATTAAAATAAAGTAATAATCAATGAAAAATATTATTTTTGATAAATTGTAGCCAGGTTCCAAACGTTTTGTAATTTACAATTAAGAAATTTAGATGAATGGCAAAGTTTAAGACAGAAACACCTTTTGAAATTACAGCCAATTAATTTGGAATTATGAATGATATATATATATATATATATATATATATATATAACTCCGCCTATAGCTCTCCTAGAGTTACTGCCGGTCCCAAGCCCGAGTAAAGGAAGAGGGTTGGATATGGGGCTAGCACCCCATTCCGTAAAACCTAAGCTTGCTAAAAAAACGCAAACCAGATTAAACAAGATAAACCATTTAAACTCCAATGTTATGCACCAACCAACGACGGCAAAGACGAAGACGAAGATCAGATTTATGATAGACTGCAATCAATTATAGCAAAGTGTCGAGGAAAGGATCTGACAATACTGATGGGGGCCTCAACGCCAAATTCGGAATGGACAGCATTGGATATGAAGAAATCATGAGACGACAAGGACTAGGAGAAAGAAATGACAATAGTGAAAGATTTACAAGCCTATGTGCTTTCAACAAATTGGTCATAGGTGGTACAATATTCGCCCACAAACGTATACACAAGGCTAAATGGGTTTCACCGAATCATACTACAGAGAATCAAATCGATCATATATGTATCAATAAAAAATTTGTACGAACAATCGAAGATGTGCGAACAAGGAGAGGAGCTGACATAACTTCAGACTACCACCTGGTGGTTTCTAAAATGAAACTGAAGTTAAAGAAGCAGTGGACAACTGGAGTAGCAGCAGTACAACGGTTCAATACAGGCCTTCTCCAAAACACTGACAAACTCAATGAATTCAAAATATCTCTCAACAACAGGTTTCAAGCCTTGCAAGATCTACCGAAAGAAGAAGAAAGCACTATGGAGGACAACTGGAAAGGAATCAAAGAAGCACTAACGTCAACGTGTCAGGAGGTTCTAGACTGCAAGAAGCATTATTATGAGGAATGGATCTCCACTGAGACATTGAGCAAAATTCAACAAAGGAGGAACAAGGAGATAGAAATCAACAACAGCCGAACAAGATCAGAGAAAATCAAGGCTCAAGCTGAATACTCAGAAGAAAAATAAACAGGTAAAGAAGAGCATTAGAGCCGACAAACGGAAATACATCGAAGGCCTTGCAACGACAACGGAGAAAGCTGTAAGAGAAGGAAATATGAAACAGTTATACGATACACAGAAGAAACTGGCAAATAAACATGGTGAACCAGAGGGACCGGTCAAGAACAAAGAAGGCAAGACACTCACTGAGATTCAAGAATAGAAGAATAGGTGGGTAGAACACTTTGAGGAACTCTTGAATAGGCCAGCTCCACTGAACCCACCCACCGGACATCGAAGCAGCACCTACAAATCTCCCGATAGATGTCACTCCCTCCACCAACGATGGAAGAAACCAAGATAGCCATCAGACAAATCAAAAGTGGGAAAGCAGCAGGACCGGACAATATACCAGCTGAAACACTCAAGTCAGATATCGACCTAACAGCAAGGATACTCCACGTTTTATTCAAAAATATCTGGGAGGAAGAACAAGTGCCGGCAGACTGGAAAGAAGGACATCTTATCAAGATACCAAAGAAAGGAGATTTGAGCAAATGTGGCAACTACAGAGGGATCACGCCATTACTGTCAATACCACGGAAAGTCTTCAACAGAGTATTGTTGAACAGAATGAAAGATTCAGTGGATACTCAACTTCGAGATCAACAAGCTGGTTTTCGTAATGATCGGTCGTGCACAGACCAAATCGCAACACTACGGATCATCGATGAACAATCAATTGAATGGAACTCATCACTGTACATCAACTTCATTGATTACGAGAAGGCGTTTGACAGTGTAGAGATAGGAAAACACTATGGAAACTTCTTCGACACTACGGCGTACCAGAGAAACTCGTCAACATCATCCGGAACTCTTACGACGGAACACAGTGCAAAATTGTGCATAAAGGACAACTGACAAATGCATTCCCAGTGAGGATCGGAGTCAGACAACTTTGCCTACTCTCACCTTTTCTCTTCCTCCTAGTGGTTGACTGGATGGATCATGAAGACCTCCACATCTGAGGGGATGCACAGAATTCAATGGACAAGTAGGATGCAACTCGATGATTTGGACTTCGCAGATGATCTAGCTCTCTTAGCACATACACACCAACAAATGCAAGCGAAGACAACCAGCGTAGCAGCAACTTCAGCATCAGTAGGCTTGAACATACATAAGGGAAAGAGCAAGATTCTTAAATACAACACAAGGAGCACCAACCCAATTCAACTTGATGGAGAAACTCTGGAAGAAGTGAATACTTTCACATATCTGGGGAGCATCATCGATGAACAAGGAGGGTCTGATGCAGATGTGAAGACAAGGATTGGCAAAGCCAGGGAAGCATTCCTACAGTTGAAAATCATATGTGACTCAAAATAAATATCAACTAACCTCAAAGTCAGACTCTTCAATTCGAACGTGAAGACAGTTCTGCTGTATGGAGCTGAAACTTGGAGAATTACTGCGAATATCATCAGGTGGATACAAATATTTATAAACAACTGCTTACGCAAGATACTGAATGTCCGTTGGCCGGAAATCATCATCAACAGCTTATTATGGGAGAGGACAAACCAACTTCCAGCCGAAGTGGAAATTAGGAAAAGACTTTGGAAATGGATAGGACATACATTACGAAAACTATCAGACTGCATCACGAGACAAACATTAACATGGAATGCTGTTGGGAAACGGAAAAGAGGAAGGCCAAAGAACACGCTGTGTCGAGAATTGGAAGCAGACATTAAAAGGATGAGCAGCAACTGGAAACAATTGGAAAGGATTGCTGAGGACAGAGTTGAATGTAGAATCC
>CM068306.1:26876456-26963956 GCA_034768735.1 Schistosoma mekongi
TCTAATACTCGAGACTAGGTTTTTATCAATCGTTATCGGCAGAAAGTAACTGCTTATTGGTATTATACAGACATCAAGCTTATTGAATGAGTTAGTAGTCATTTGGACTTAGTTGTTAAGTAGGCATTGCGTTGGTATCTAAATTGATGAGTATTAAGTTTCAGTCTTAGTATGAGCATCATCTTATAGGTCGTAGATAGGACCATACATATGCTATGGATTCGACTGCTAGACATGATCCAAATTCCAAAACACTAAATTATTCTGTTACATTTTATAATGTTTTCAGTAAGTGACGATTACATTTTTTCTTAATGATAATGAAGAATAAGGACATGATAATAGTTAACTACTAAAAATGTTAGGTGTAACTAACATAACAAATCGATGATTGAAAAAACTGTGGCAGTATACTATTCTGTATTTAGATACAAGCAAAGAATTGATGTATTCATGAGTGATTTTCAAGCATTCCACCTAGTATTTCTAACTGTCAGATTTACTTTTAACTCGGGCTTTAACCACTATAACTTTGGTTATAAATCTAACCAATAACCGATGTCTCAATGCTTTAGAAGTTCCAAGAGTAATGAGTGCCTTCAAACCAATACAAAATGCTATACTTTTGCAGTCTTCATTGTTAGACAGTTTATACATACACTAGTTCATGAAAGCGAAGAAGGAATCCCTTGCATAGTTGCAACTTTTACAGTTATGTTCACAAAGATAATTTAATAGATTCCATTTACAATTTCACCAGTGATTGAACCCAAGACATTAATCAACTGAGTTGATATATACTAGTTTACATTTCTATCTTCAACCATTTCGTGACATTCTGTAAGCATCATTGGTTTTCATCGATAATATTTGACTAACTTTCAAAATCGACATAAGTCGATGCTTGTTTCTTTTTCTTTGAACTCTGAAAATTGTCTTTCAAATCTAATCACTAATAATAACATATTAGTTCTTATTGTTGTGTATCTTAAATATTGATAAACTTAATGTTTCACATCTACGACCAACCTTATTTAACCAAGATTAAACACTAGAAATAAACAGCTATCCATTGCTTTCGGATTTTCACTTTGTTATTCTTAAAATAAAAGTCTAAATTAAATATATTCATTGAATAGCTATAGATTAATGAATAAATACGTATCTGAAGCAAAACAAACTAATCACTATAACAATGATACCCTAAGGTGAATAGAACACTTAATAAAAGAAAAATGTGTAGTTATAAAATCAATTTAATGAATAACCATACAATCATCTAATTAAGAATTAACTTCATTGTACAACATTCATATATCTTTACATGTTTAATTATGTCATCATAGACAGTTCAAGAAATCCATGTACTCCTAAACATTATTGTGCCATTTCAATAAAATGATTATCTCATCAATTTATTTAGTCCTTAATTTACTAGTACGTAAAAAATAATAAATAATTAGTCCAAGATTTTATTTTTTGTACTTTATGTTTACCTATTTCTATAACTACCCTAATTTGCTTGTTTAATCTTATTGATATCGTAAAACTTTCAAACTCCTCCTAAATATGTTTGGATGATTTCAGGTGGTCTTCTGGGGACTAACATTTAATTTACCTTTGCTGCTTAGATTCGTCACAGATTAACATTGGTTGGGTACCGTTGGAGGTCTGAAAACACTGGACAGACATTTCGTCTCAGTATGGAACTCATTAAAGTGCACACCCTTGACCTCATTAGTGAAGGGAGCCCAGTAAGTCATAAGGCGAAAACCTAATTATCAGCACCCCTGGAGAGGCTTCCAGTGATAAAGTTCCCACACTGACTATTATGTAATATAACGCCTCATGGGACCGGAGGTTCCTAGGTTTAATTACCTAGAAGAATTCATGTTGTCCACTACTAAGAAGTCCTATACTAAGGAACAAAAGCTGTTCTGTGACTTCTACTTTTTGATAGTACTCAACTGAGATCAATCTACAACGAATGCAAACATCAAAATTTTGTTTGGATAATTAGTTAAAAGATATGCACTTTAGTTTGAATATTCAAGCTACTGCTCAATTATAATAAATTCATTATATGTAGTATAATAATGACATAAATAGAAGTAAACAACTATGAAACTTACGTTGAAATTTTGAACAGATTACTTTAAGAAAGTTGATGACACTGATTTCTTCACAACATATTACTTGGCTTACTAATTATTCATGGCATGGAATCAGTATTTTAATATTATAGTTAAATTCTAGAAAGTATTGCGATTTATATATATCGCATTAGATTATTTCTCCTTCTGAATGATTTCTATTGAAATAACTCATTACTGTCCCTTTATTGTTACTATATAGTAGTAGGAGATACTCTCCAGTAGTATGTACCTATAAATCCATACACGGATTCAAAGGAATTAAAAATTTTTACTTATTCCATCAAGAGATATGATGCTCCTGTGTTACCGCCCCCCCCCACACACACACCCCTTATCAGTTGAAATAAAAACTAACTTTAACTAAACAACTTTCATAAATCATTTTAAACTGGATAAAAGTAGTATTCTACCTTCAAGCTTCAAGCAAATTGTTCAGACATATAGTTATATGGTGTTGCAGACGTTCTTCATTCTAAGATATTCAATAAATATACAAAATTGAGTCCCATTCTCCCTGGTTTTCAATGGTACCCTGCTAACATTAATCTATGATTTATTCAATCAATTAAAAATACCGATCTCCACAATATAACCATTTCAATTCAGTTACAATAATCAGCTCACTAACTTCAAGACATTCCTGAAACTATAGTGAGAAGTTGTGACTGGTGAAGTTCAGGCTTGTTGCCAGTGAGATAGTCATCACCAGTGACAGTGGATGATTGACGAACTATATCACAACATGATAGAATTGAGAATTTTACTATTAGATGAGAGCCTAGTGGTGCAAGGGATTAGGTGTTCGCCAACCTGAAGCCCCTAGGGAGGAATGTAAGGTGCACACTGCTAACGAGTCCCACACTACAACGAAATAGCTCTTCATTGCTCCCTGGTTTTCAGTGGTCCATTACCAACACCAATCTGCAATGTATTCAATCAACTGAATGTAAAAATGAAGAAAAGATTACATTAGAGAAATGTATACACGTAAATATTATTGTAGTACATAACGTAACCAGTAAATTTTGTGTATATCAAACTAATGGCAAATATTATTTTCGAATTTGTCGATTTTCTTTATACTAATGTTACGATAAGACCTCTTAATCTTTCATTAGTTATCATTAATGGTAAAGTGAAGTATGTATTTGTTTCCATGTTTTTAAATCTAGATATAACTCTGTATTATCGTGGTATTATTTCTACTGAGGTAGATGTCATACAAAAGCTACATATTATATCAGACACCAACAGTTTAAAGTATATGAATTATCTATGAAATCTGTACATTCAAGTTGTTGTGTGGTTATAGTTTACAAAATTCTCTATAGTAATTAAATTAGTTATATTATCCAACTTTACATAACAATAACTTACCTACACAGAATCTTCTGTACGAGGTGGTTAGAAGCAGTCATCATGAAACTGTGGACCTAAGTTTAAAATTATTTAGCATTCATCAACAAAACTTACATGAACTGGTGCTCTTAATGGGGTTCAGACCAGCATACTAACATAACCACTAAGCTGTTCGAGTTGTCACCGACTTAATGCATAAATATGACATATTTGACCAGTATCACGTTTGTTAAGTCCTTGATTGTTGATCGAATTAATCTGGTTCAATTACGCCATGATACTTAGCTTAAGTTTGTTGACATCATATAAACAATGTTGCTGGAGTTAGATTAGTTGAGTTTATTTGGCAGGAAACCCTGGATCTAACTTTCTTGAAGATAGTGCTGGTTATCTAAAGATTACAAATGAAACTTGATGCTGAATGCCAACAGATTATTAATTTAAAAATGAACAATAACGCTACTACGATCTGTGACATAAATTCATTAGAACCAGGATCTGACATCAAAACTTCGTTTAGATATCACTGCACTTATTGGTATTCATAATTAATGTCTCACTTATTTCTGCTCAGGTCATATCTATATTCAGCATTTGTAGTTGACTATAACAACATACATTTTACTTGAACATTAAGTCACGGAAGCTAAATCCAGTGGCGTGATAAGTATTTATCAATCAGTCACTATTGGGAGAAATTTCCCTTTCAAACTTTTATAATATAATATAATCTATCTTGATTTTAACTAACCTTGATTAAACTCATCTCTCCAAGATATCCATTTCTTAGATGTACTTATTTACCAATTCAAAGATGTTTTGATTGTATTAAATTGTTTACTTCCAGAAATGTACATTTTGACATACACACACACCTTTACATATACATTCACATTAATTAATGAATCACACTTGATTTCCTAATCATAACGGCATTGTATGAATCCATTCGTCGTTGGTTTATTCACTTTTATAAACAATATTTTGTTTACAAACAATATATATATGGGCCTATCTAACTGTTTCTTTGTTGTTATTCTTCATAAGCATTCATCTAGTTCTTTATATCTGCTTATAATATTTTCTCATTTATTCTGTGTAGTCATCATCTAAGCAACTTAGAATTCTGTAAAAGTACAACTGTTGTTTGCATAACTATTGATATTTTCTTTTATATATTAAGAATATGCAAAAACTTTATTATTTATATTAATAATAATAATAAAGTAAAAGAAAACAAGAATGTCAAGGGTTACAATAAACAATTACTTATTCATATGAATAAGATAAACAAACTATTTCTACTATTCGCTTAGTCATTGATGTTATCGTAAGAAAGATAACTGAAAAACATCAACAAAGATTCCGGTCACTTAACTATTATGTAATATATTTTGTGTTAAAATGAAAAAAAATTATATTTGACGTTTTTAATTTTCTTTTCAAGTTAAATGTAACTTATAGTTATTTACAATTAGGGGGGGGGGGGCTTTGTAGAGATAGTTAACTGTCAATTTATGATATCACGAATTGATGTGAATCAGAAAACCATTGATCACCTGGAAGCACTACACAGCTATTTCGTCCTAGTATGGAACGACTCAGCCGTGCACATGTATGACCCCATTGTGGATCAAACCCAGGACTCCCTGGCTCCACAGTGAACGCTTTACCATTGAACCACTGTGTCGGCTTCTAGCGGTTGATATTTCTAATTCAGTCAGTTCGTGATACGTTTCGCGATCTCACTCATGCTGTCAGTGAGCAACTGTTTCACACCCGACACGGTTAAACTCCACCGGTCACGTCTTCACTTTAGAACTCCAGGAATTACCTCAAGGAGCTAGTCACTAGTGAGTTGATATTAGTGACAATTAGGGTGTGAGGCAGTAACTCACCGATGGCATGGAGGATGTCGCGCAACGTATCGCAAATTGACTGAATTTGAAATATCAACAGCTAGAAGCCGACACAGTGGTTCAATGGTAAAGCGTTCACTGTGGAGCTAGAAGGTCCTGGGTACGATCCTCAATCGAGTCGTGGATGCGCACTGCTGAGGAGTCCCATACTAGGACGAAACAACTGCCCAGTGCTTCCAGGTGATCAGTGGTTTTCTGATTCACATCAATTCGTGATATCATAAATTGACAGTTAACTATCTCTACAAAGCCCCCCCCCCCTAATTGTATATAACTATAAGTTACATTTAACTTGTAACTCTTCATTCATTACATTGCGATAATAGATGATTCAATATTTTGTTTAATATGTTCTTATGATATATGACTGAATGCAGTTGAAACGTACATTCAAGCCTAAATTTCATCTTACTTTGTATCTTTCAGCACAACATATCTCAAGGGAGGTTATGCTAAATGTAGAGTTTAAATCTGTATCATCTAGCGTCAACGTTAGAGATATCAGGTAATAGCTATTTGAATCCTTACTGACCCCTTTGCACTAAGTGATTATTCTGATTAAAATATTTCTTTAAATTTAATCTAAATATTTAAACAAATTGATAATTCATATAGAACCAGAAGAGAAACTGCATCACCAGTATATTTCATTGGAGAATATAAGTCAAAATTATTGTATTCGTCGCATAATCTGGAGGTTCAGTAGATAATTAAATATTTGACTACAGTCTGTTTAATTAGACTAGTAGAAAATTGATATTATTCATATTTCACTATTATCATAAATAGGGTATTTCGAAGACTGACAAATATTTAATACTGCCATTATTCTAGTCTGTTGCTCATCACTGATGCATATCCACAGCAATGTGCAGTAGACAACAATATTAAAATTTTATTGATTCATAGCTTCCAAATGAGGATAAAAGAGTTGTACATTCTTTCAAGAGTTTTTCAGTTGATACTAGTTTTGAAAGTATAACTATCTTCAAGAAGTACATTTTCCCAGAATGTAACTTGACTTAATTCAGTGGAAATTCACCATGTTTTAAAATTTTATTTCGTTTGGCTCCCATCAGCTTCATGCAACCTATAATCAGAATTTTAAGCTAGGTTTAATGTAAATATAGTAGTGGGTTTAGTTAGAATTTAGATGAAAAACATATCAGCATGACATAACAAACATCAAATAAATTTGAAAAGGATGTTGAGAATGCTACAAGTATGCATAAAATGTAAGGGGAAGTTCTAGAAAATCATTCAGCCTAAAGACAACTTGTCTCCACAAAACTACCTCAATTCAACTGCAATAATTAGCTCACTAAATTGAAGATATTCCTAAAGTTCCAGTAATAATTCGTGATTAATGTAGTGTAAACTTGTCTGGTGTTAGACATTTATTACTAATGACAATAGTCTGTGTGTCACAATTTGATGGAAGTACAAATTCTACCATTCGACGCCGGGTGGCCTACTGGTGCAAACGATCAAGTGTTTGCTGTAAAGTTTGATGGCTCCTGGATCTGTTTCCCTATAGGAATCCAGGGTATGTATTGCTCAGGGATCCTATACTAAGACACAAAAGCTATCCAGTGCGCCCCGGTTTTCACTGGCAGTCAACCAACATCAATCTATAATGAATACATACAACCAAATTAATACTTATCTACACAGAAAACTACTTCATGTATACTAATATGAATCAACAACTCAGACAAAAGTTAATGGAGTTTTGGAATAGTCAGTAGTACGCTCTACTTAACCATCGTAGAGATGTAATAAATGCAGTAAAATTACATTTTTCATGACGTATTTGTATTTTGGAAATGTAATTAGAAAGAGAAGTATATCGGAACTAAACAGTTAACCTGACGTTGATAAGAAACAGTTCTCGCCTATCGATAAATAAATAGTTAAAATAAATGCATTGATTGATCACTGTGTAGTAATCAGTTTAGTGTTCATCTAGTCCTTCATAATGCTGATTGAATTCTACCAATCGAAGTGTAATGTGGCCACTAGTCTAAGTAACAGGACTTGACTGGCACTATGATGAGATCGAAGGTAGTTTGGGGGTGGGTCACTGTGTAGTGACCATTTTGAAACAGTAACAGAAGGGTCGAATCGGAAGAGGAGCATAAGTTTCTCACAATGATCTTAGGTACGCCTTGCCGATGAGTGCCATATAGTACGGAATCTAGGTCCATGGTTTCTTGTCGACCACCTTCAAGCCATCTTTCTAGCTAAAATAGATTGATACTTTGATCAGAACTTATCCACTGTACTGTCACATAAGTTGTCTGAGGTGCATAGTTAGACAAATTATAATCTTATTTATACTAAAATATAAACTCTTTTTTCATATTCAAAAATACTTTTGAACTGACACTACAACTACCTTGCCAGTACTGACTGTTGTATTTTCAACAAATAAAAGTAGTGATGATAATGTTTTGCTTTCATTGTTATTCCTGTTGTCCAAGTGTCCCCAATTATCTGATTCGATCTTTAATAATTCTTCTAAATACCTTCACAAGTTAATGTGATCAGATTGTTTTGTTTGTAAATATCCTTAGTTAAACAACCACTGATTACCAGTATATACTGAATGGCTGCTTTGTCCCGGTAGAGGATTTCTCATCATCAATCATTCATGACCCATTTAATATCAAACCACGGACTTTCTAATTTGCAGACAACACTTTACCTGCATATTCTCAATTATTTTGCTAGTTGGCGCTCTTTTGATATAACATATTTTCTTCCTTAAGAGTATTAGAGCTTTGTATGGGACTTAATTATGTGTTAATCTAAAGGGTATAATTTTGATAGAAACCTCAAACACTACTTTCTAAAGAGTGTTAACTAAAATAAAGTCTAAATTAAGCAGGGCTACTTACTGACCACCTACTCAACTATTTAACAATAGATTTGAATTTTAACTTATACCTACTTCTAATTTATGGATTCTATTCCATATTGTTCCTATGATGTTTTTATTTTTAGATTGGTTTAAATCAACTTATAATATCATATGTTATCTTTTATTATTAGACGACAGTCAACATCGGTTTACACATATATCTGTCAACTATTATGTAATACATTTTAACTATGTATGGTATTATATTCCTTTCTTCTTAATCTTCCGCCTGCTCAATCTACATTTGCCTATTAAAAGGATTTCATTATGAAATGAAGTTATATTCTCTATTTAACTAACAGTTGATGATAATCTTTACTTGTTATTTAATTATTTAATTTAAGAACAAAGAATTGAGCAAAGAAATATTTTTATTCAATTAATTCTTCATTAAGATTCAACATTAACATATATTGCTTTACATTTACATGTAGAATCATTACCATTCAATTGGTAGTGAGTACGTAATAACAGCGATGACATAATAGTAATAATTAAACAGAATGCTGAAACTATCTAGTTCGGTGGCGAAGTCGATCGAAAACTTACAATCATCTAGGACGTGTTAAGTAAAAAGCAATATCCATTAAACTTCCTGTTTAAATGTATGTCTGTAAGTAAATCCAAGAAGAAATTAATAATAACCGTACTGACAAAATGAGTAGGAGAATATTATGGAGCCTTCTTCGGTATTATGATGTACTCCAGAAGATAGTCATTATCATACGGAATTTTACCTATGGATTACACTGCAAAATTGTGCATGGTGGTGGTTCACAGATCAATTCATTCGAAGTGAAGACCGGTGCCAGACAGATCTGCGTACTCTCTCTCCTTCCGGAGGTTGACCGGATTACAAAAAAACCTCTGCACTTCAAAAGGGTGGGCATGGAATGCAGTAAACATCTTGGATGAAGCTGAATGATTTAGACTTCACAGATGACCCACGTAGTTCTATTATCCCACACAGTAATAAATGCTAGCGAGGACAGCCTGTGTAGCAGCAACCTCTTAAGGCACCAGTACATCTCAACATACACATGGGGAAAAGCACTATCCTCAGATGCAGCACACCGAGAAACAACCAAATCACACTTGACCTGCCAGAGAAGCTCTAGGAAACGTGGAAACCTTTATACTCTTGAGCGGCAAAATGATTTACATGCAAGTAGGATCTACATTTAATTCAGGTGTGAAGACGTGGATTGACAAGGAAAGTCAAGGGTAGCATTTATACAATTAAAGAACACCTAGTACTCAAAACAACTATCATTCAACACCGAAGTCAGCATTTTCAAGATAGTTCTATTGTATGGAGCTAAAACTTGGAGAACTACAAGAACCATCATCCAAAAGATACTGATATTTACAAACGGTTATTTGCTCAAGATACTCTGGATCTGTTGGCCAGACACCATCAGCAACAACTTTTTGTAGCAGATAAAAAGCCACCTTTTAGCTGAGAAATAAACCGGGATAAAACACTGTAAGTCGGTAGGACACAAATTTCATTTCCTGAACATCTTGCCTAGCAAATGGGAAGGTGTTCCGATAGAAGAAGTGTGTAAAGAAATAGCTCGTATGTTTGCCAATATACTCAGTTCTATTATTTTGCAACTACTAACTTTAAAATATATTATGTTACATAAAGGGCAGGAAAGATTTTTTCAGATGACACCACAATGCCAGAACAAGAGTCCGTTAGTAATACGCTAAATGAGACATACTATTTGAGATTTCTTTAAGAGGCACATTTATCTACTGAAGAGATCGGAGATTCGAACTACTCGTAAAAACCCTCTTTCTGAAACTGTAATTTAAAGTAGATATGGCAGCTGATATTCAATATTACAGGCTAGTAAGGTTAGTTTAAATGTCGTTTACTCCGCTTAGTTTATTTTTCGAACTTTGTTCAACTCGATGCGCTAGAATATTTGAGTTGCTGTCCTGTTATTCATACTATTACTGGCATACTTGTCATTTTGTTATCAATGTACAGATTTACTTATTACGATTAGTTCCTTAATCCGTCAATTTCCTTATTATTGTTGACTCATAAATTGCTTTTAAATAATTTAATATTTTTAGTTGATTGAATATGTCACAGACTGATGTTGGCAGGGTACCATTGAGAGCCAGGGAGAACTGAACAGCTGTTCCGTCCTATTTTGGAACCCCTCGGCAGTGACCACACCAGGGGCATCAGGTTGACGGCGAGCGCCTAACCCTCTGCACCACTGGGTCGGCTTCCAGTGGCATAATTCCCACTTCTATCAGTTTGTAATATACATATATATATAGCGCAACGTTCATGCATTGTCATTGGTGATAACTGTCTCACTCCCAACAAGTCTGAAGTTCACTCTGCCAACATCAATCTGTGACATAGTCAATCAACTAGAAATACCAATATCCACAAAAATAATCATCTGAATTGAATTTAATATTTTTCATAAATGCACATAGACATTTAGTTGATTGTATTCGTCACAGATTGATGTTGGTTGGGTTCTCGTAAAAATCGGATGGCACTGGACTGATATTAGATCCTAATATGGAACTTCTCATCCATGATACCTATCCCCACTTAATTTCATCTATATAAATATTATTGCATATTGCATTACAGAATAATGAAAATCTAACTGAAAATGATTTCCTTCGTTTATGTGTGTTGTTCTAACTAACACACTGGGAATTTTCGACATTTTAATATTCGAGAATAAACATGAATATGGTCTTTCCATCATTTAAGTAAACTTTAAATTCAGTGAGTTGAAATAGATTATTATACGATTAACGGACTGTGTACTTAAACTGTATGTTTACCGAAGACTCTAAGTGATGCTTACAGTACACCTAACGTATGTTTATCCCTGCCGTTCGCTTTAGAATGTGAGCAAATAGACTGTCAAAAACAATACGTTATCTTCAAAAATAAAATGGAACTCAAATGTATGTGTCAGGTTTACAGGTTTATATTCTAATTTCTCATTATCTTACCGTAGACTGTCCTTCACTTCATTCATTCATGTTTGGGAGAAGATTATAGTATGTTTTAGCTTCTTTCTGGGTTACAAACACCTTTATTATGCATTTCCACCAGTTTTCACGAGTTCCTTTATCTTTCATAAAATAACGCTAAAACAATTGTCTGCAAATCATACATACAAGATTCCTGTTTATTATTTGTAATTTGTACGGCATAAGATTGTTTATTATTCACTAAGTCTGTAATGACATGACATCTATGAAAAGGTAGACTAATTTACCACAGCGTTTCAGAAACAGTTTGTGTAGGAAAAAGCAGGAGACTTTTTTACACCATATTATGTATGTTGCATAGTAACACAACAAGCATTTGTATATCAATCTCACATGCTTTGAGTATTAAATTAAGGTGTCCTCTATTTAGCTTCTTACCAAATGCAGTCTAATAGTTTTCACAGTTTAAACTCTATACAAAAATGAAGATTTGTTTTACTGATCTAGGTTAGTCAGTTTCAGTAGTATAGTTTCATCGTTTGTAATAATAGTAGTAAGTGAACTGGAGCATACCATGTTAAATATTAACAGGTAAACACTGTATGTGTTTAGGAAAAGGAATGATAGGTGTAGTTTTACTAAATTCAGTCGTATCCACCAAATATATACCGGAAGTTTCCAACAAACTAAATAATACAGATTCAAGCCTTTCGGAAACTTTAATAAGTTGGCTTCATATCAAGTTATGTTAACAGTTATTGGTAAATCTTTCCGTAACGATAAAGAATTACATACAGAAATTGAATTTACCTAAACGCGTATCTAATATAACTGGTTCTGTTGGAGAAGCATAGTTAATATATGCACGTTATGGTATGAAATTTGGTAGTCTACTTTAATTTCTACCAGTTGATATAGGACAGTTCAGTATTTGTTAAAATATTTGATTATACAGGATAACTATAATAGCACATATTTTCAGTTCAGTTTACCATTAAAATAACAAGACTCGTGTTTCTCTCCCTCCCAACTTAAGGTTTAAATTACTATAATGATGAAAAGTCTAGTGTACTGCGTAGATGTCCACTGTTTTAAATTACGAATGTAAAATATGGGCTATGAAAATAGAAGGTATGCGTAGTCTACAGGTGTTTGATCGAAGAAATCTTTGAAGTGTCACTCGCATATCATGGGATGACGAAGTAAGTAACATTAAAGTCAAATACAGAGTACAAGGAAAAGTAACAAATCAGTCTGAGGGGCCGTACACGTGCACCGATTGAGATGATCGACCATATGCCCGACCACAGCCTGTCTCTGTCTGTCTCTGATAGGATAAAAGAAAGCTATGAGCTGCCAAACCAAAATGCGACACCAGTCCATAAGGTTCTTTGATTGTTAGATGTGATAATTGCGGATAAATGCAGACTACCTGGTTGAAGTACATGTGATAAACGTGATGAGTGGCTGGAGACAGTGAGTAACGTGGCTCAGAGTTCATTACAGAGGCCCGAGTATATTCACTCTTCTATTTTCTTCTAGATCTTAAGTTCCATTACTCTTTCTTACATACATTTGCTTCATCCCATCCTCTTGAATAATAATTTTACGTGTTAATCATGTAAACTTGATCTGATTATTCTAATGTGATATAGGGAATTGGACCTATAGGCCAGATTTTATGTTGATCATGACTAACTTACCCGCTATATAGATATGAAAGAATTTGAGTTTTCCGTTGACGATATCGATTATTTTCTACCACCCGGTGTGAATTCTGAACGGATCACCTCGACAGTGTTTTTAGATGAGTTTTAGTAAGGATGAATTAAGTCTAGTAGCACGAACATTGAGAATGTGATAAGGGAACATCTAGCTGAAAGAAGTACAGGTCCTGTACACTATTACTAGTGATTATCCAATTTTACTAAAACTCACAATTCAATTTTACTATGAAGCAACCATTATAACATAGATAATTTGATAATTTCTTAACAAAACCACTCACTTCCCTCTTGTATTTAAAGTCAACGATGCTACATGAATCTAAACTTCACAATGAATTAGAATAACTTTTCGGGATCAATATGATGGTAATTAAGTGTTCTAACTTTTTAGAATTAAATAAGAGCAATTACTATGTTTCAGTCAATAGTAATTAAAGTATGAAATAGATGAAATTTCTTCATATGTCACAAATTTCATTCTAATTTTGTCTTTCTTCTTTCTTTTTACGCTTCATTCTCTTTCATGATCGAATGTAGTGAATAATACAACTTCTCAGTGAGTCATTATATGGTGAAAACGAAATTGTGGACACTAATTGTCCACTACTGAAGGTTGTATGATGATACACATAAAATCCACTAAATATGCTGACTTTAACTCATTATCAGGTATATATTTGCGTGCCTGTTTGCAAGCTACACTAATTGTATATTTTAATAACACTACCCAGAAGTAAACAGAAAGAAGTTCAAACCTGAAAAGTAATGAACACCTTAACCAACATTAAGTTCCATTATATATATATATATATATATATATATATATATATATATATTCATTTAATTTATTAGACTTCTGTTAATGCATTCCTTTAAAGCTGCATCTATTAGAACAAACTAGAGAGAATCGAGCCTATACTATTAATAGAGGTGTATTCAGCCTATTGGTCTACTTCCGCACATGAGTGGATCACCCTATGTTCATGAGCTGCATACTATAAACTCTCGCCCTTACCCAAAATCCCCTGTTTATCTTCCACTATCCTTTCCTATTGATAAGTGCGCTATCAATTGATTTTGTTCACAAGAGTTTATTGTTATTATTACAATTATCCTGACAACATTTCACTTGGTATATATTATATTCATACAAGTTTATTATTAATGTTACTATTATTACTATTATCCCAATTAATTCTACATGACATTCCACTTATTATACATTATATTTACATGTTTTATTTCACCAAATTGACTTTAACTCCATATATTATAGTATATTTTCTTGTTTCCTTGGTAAATAAAAGCATATATTTACAACCGGCATACTTTTGACGCATTTCAGTCATAATCAATATAAAATTTCACTATGTTGACGTATAACATTGCCTAATTCAGTCATAACCTTTTTGTGCAGACGATATTTTGGCCAATGTAATTTAAAAATTACGAACATATAATTCTATTTTTGAGTTGGATTGTGGCTTGAAACCGGAATCCAGGACGCGCGTTTCGTCCTGTTTGGGTTCTATCAACTGGATTCTAACTCCGCCTGTAGCCCTCCTGAGGATACTGCCGGTCCCAAGCCCGGGTAAAGGAGGAGGGTTGGGCATGGGGCTAGCACCCCCATCCCGTAAAAACCCAAACTTGGTAAAAAAAAAAAACGCAAGCCAGATTAAACAAGATAAACCATTTAAACTCAGCCCTGGGAGTGGAAGGATTGTTTATAATGCCTCATGATGAAAGCCGAAATTTTTCGGAAGTCATGAGGCCGATGCCCCACCACCCTTCTAACAACCAGAGCAAATATTTTCATAGGTATATGGAATGTTCGAAAAATGTGGGAGAGCGGGAAGACAAATCAAATAGCTGCAGAAATGAAGAGATACAACTTGACAATACTCGGAATCAGCCAAACCCATTGGACTGAAGCTGGACAGAAAACATTAGCTTCGGGAGAGATGCTACTATACTCCAGCCACGAAGAGGAAAATGCTCCTCACACCCAATGAGTTGCTCTGATGCTGTGCAAGGAGGCACGTAATGTACTTGTGGGATGGGAACCACATGGACCCAGGATCATCAAAGCATCTTTCAAAACAATGAGGAGGGGGATTACAATGAATATTATCCAATGTTATGCACCAACCAACGACGGCAACGACGAGGAAAAAGATTAGTTTTACGATAGACTGCAATCAATTATAGCAAAGTGTCGAGGAAAGGATCTGACAATCCTGATGGGGGGCCTCAACGCCAAATTCGGAATGGACAGCATTGGATATGAATAGATCATGAAACGACAGGGACTTGGAGACAGAAATGACAATGGTGAAGGATTTACAAATCTATGTGCCTTCAACAAATTGGTTATAGGTGGTACAATATTCACCCACAAACGCATACACAAGGCTACATGGGTCTCACCGGATCATACTACACAGAATCAAATCGATCATATATGTATCAATAAAAAATTTGTAAGATCAATGGAAGATGTGCGAACAAGGAGAGGAGCTGACATAACTTCAGACTACCACCTGGTGGTTTCTAAAATGAAACTGAAGTTAAAGAAGCAGTGGACAACTGGAGTAGCAGCAGTACAACGGTTCAATACAGCCTTTCTCCGAGACACTGACAAACTCAACGAATTCAAAATAGCTCTCAACAACAGGTTCCAAGCCTTACAAGATCTACCGAAAGAAGAAGAAACCACTATGGAGGACAACTGGAAAGGAATCGAAGAAGCACTAACGTCAACGTGTCAGGAGGTTCTAGACTGCAAGAAGCATTATTATGAGGAATGGATCTCCACTGAGACATTGAGCAAAATTCAACAAAGCAGGAACAAGGAGATAGAAATCAACAACAGCCGAACAAGATCAGAGAAAATCAAGGCTCAAGCTGAATACTCAGAAGAAAAATAAACAGGTAAAGAAGAGCATTAGAGCTGACAAACGGAAATACATCGAAGGCCTTGCAAAAACAACGGAGAAAGCTGTAAGAGAAGGAAATATGAAACAGTTATACGATACACAGAAGAAACTGGCAAATAAACATGGTGAATCAGAGGGACCGGTCAAGAACAAAGAAGGCAAGACACTCACTGAGAATCAAGAATAGAAGAATAGGTGGGTAGAACACTTTGAGGAACTCTTGAATAGACCAGCTCCACTGAACCCACCCACCGGACATCGAAGCAGCACCTACAAATCTCCCGATAGATGTCACTCCCTCCACCAACGATGGAAGAAATCAAGATGGCCATCAGACAAATCAAAAGTGGGAAAGCAGCAGGACCGGACAATATACCAGCTGAAACACTCAAGTCAGATATCGACCTAACAGCAAGGATACTCCACGTTTTATTCAAAAATATCTGGGAGGAAGAACAAGTGCCGGCAGACTGGAAAGAAGGACATCTTATCAAGATACCAAAGAAAGGAGATTTGAGCAAATGTGGCAACTACAGAGGGATCACGCCATTACTGTCGATACCACGGAAAGTCTTCAACAGAGTATTGTTGAACAGAATGAAAGATTCAGTGGATACTCAACTTCGAGATCAACAAGCTGGTTTTCGTAAGGATCGGTCGTGCACAGACCAAATCGCAACACTACGGATCATCGATGAACAATCAATTGAATGGAACTCATCACTGTACATCAACTTCATTGATTACGAGAAGGCGTTTGACAGTGTAGAGATAGGAAAACACTATGGAAACTTCTTCGACACTACGGTGTACCAGAGAAACTCGTCAACATCATCCGGAACTCACTCTTACGACGGGACACAGTTCAAAACTATGCATGTAGGACAACTGACAAATGCATTCCCAGTGAGGACCGGAGTCAGACAACGTTGCCTACTCTCACCTTTTCTCTTCCTCCTAGTGGTTGACTGGATGGATCATGAAGACCTCCACATCTGAGTGGATGTTCGGGATTCAATGGACAAGTAGGATGCAACTCGATGATTTGGACTTTGAAGATGATCTAGCTCTCTTAGCACATACATACCAACAAATGCAAGCGAAGACAACCAGTGTAGCAGCAACTTCAGCATCAGTAGGCTTGAACATACATAAGGGAAAGAGCAAGATTTTCAAATACAACACAAGGAGCACCAACCCAATTCAACTTGATGGAGAAACTCTGGAAGAAGTGAATACTTTCACATATCTGGGGAGCATCATCGATGAACACGGAGGGTCTAATGCAGATGTAAAAACAAGGATCAGCAAAGCCAGGGCAGCATTCCTACAGTTGAAAAAGATATGCGACTCAAAATAAATATCAACTAACCTCAAAGTCAGACTCTTCAATTCGAACGTGAAGACAGTTCTGCTGTATGGAGCTGAAACTTGGAGAATTACTGCGAATATCATCAGAAGGGTACGAGTGTTTATAAACAACTGCCTACGCAAGATACTGAATGCCCGTTGGCCGGAAACCGTCAGCAACGGCTTACTATGGGAGAGAACTAACCAACTTCCAGCCGAAGAGGAAATTAGGAAACGACGTTGGAAATGGATAGGACATACATTACGGAAACTATCAGACTGCATCACGAGACAAACATTAACATGGAATGCTGTTGGGAAACGGAAAAGAGGAAGGCCAAAGAACACGCTGTGTCGAGAATTGGAAGCAGACATTAAAAGGATGAACAGCAACTGGAAACGATTGGGAAGGATTGCTGAGGACAGAGTTGAATGTAGAATCCTGGTGAGCGGCCTATGCTCCTCAGTGAGGAGTAACGGGCTTAAGTTTGTAAGTAACTGGATTCTCCTGCATCCGAATGTTGATGTTCGAACTCAGTTCGTTTCGTGCCAATTACCTCTGCATTCACTTCTAGGTTACTGAATCCAGACAGTCACACTTTTGCAACGGGCAAGTATACATAATTCGAATGTATCTGGATCTTCCCGTTGATTTTTGGTGAATTGAAACTGATCATTCTATGTTGCCTTACGTGCATCCTGAGCGGATTGTTTCGATATAGCAGTAGTACACTAGTATTTTACTCAGTCCATAACAAATCAACGGCAATATCCAAACACATTCAAATTACAATCACCTGGTAATGTTGAGATTGAAAAAAATTACTTGCTAACATTTTCCATGTCTTTTAAGTTATTAATATGAAAATATATTCTGAGATGAAAGTCGATAAAGTATAAATTAATATAGAAACTGACTGTGATAGAGCTTCATGGATGTTATGAAATGGTTGATCTCTAATAAGTTGCCGTAGTTTTCGAATTTGTGTTTCACTAGTAGATAGACAGAAATGCCACATATAGATAACAAGTTTGCTTTCGCTCTTTTTGCTTACACTTGCTTATATACATGAGGTAGACTCAGTTATCCTCTACCCGTTTATGAACAACTAAATGAAATGTATTGAATAAACTGTAAAAGCATATTGTTATGGAAATGTGCCATAACTTCATCAGTTAAAACTACGGGTGGTATGATCTAGTGGAGTGACATCATAATAAGTGATGTAGACTGTTGAATTCTAAATCAGTGATCTAAATGTTAAGCATCATTCAAGAGACTGGTCGTAATGTATCCTGATGTGGCTCCACACTAGGAAGAAACGGTTGTTTAATGCTTCTTAACTGTTTAAATTAAGCTATTTCGTGATGTAAACATGTATTCATCTTCACTACCCGTTATGCCAAAGAAAGCTCCATTGACCAGCACTAATAGACAACAAAAATGATTATACTATGTGACACCTTGTGTTATAGTGAGACTAAACAGTAACAGAGAACAACTTCAGACTACGTATTTAGTTTTAAAAACTCATTAGTGAACAAAAATCCAAATTTTGAATATATTTTCCCAACAAATTGAGCCCATGTCTCTCAACATTACTATCTTAATGCTGCATAAAATCAGTAGAAACCGGAATATCTCAGTGATTGTAAACTGTAAAGGGAATGTACCCAGGTTTCTAATCCACAGGGATGCACCAGTTTCAGGAAAGTCTTTTTGATGAGCCCGAATATTAAGCTAGACATGGTTTTCTGTAGATTAAACGCAGCCACAATTATTGCATAACGACATCAGATAAGGTATCTATAGTGACTAACTGCGACTTACTGGATGGTTTATTATAATTTCGATTTGTTTCAAAAGCGAATAGTTACGCCACCACATGCAATCAAACTAATAAAATTGAAACATAATAAAAGATTACTTTCTAAGATTATAGAAACAAGATGTACCGTTAGGGAAGGTTAGTGATGATGGTTTGGATGACAATTTATAATTGAGTTATATTGCAATTATGAATTCATTTCATTGTCTTAGTACAATAGTGTTTGGTACAATTTGTCAAAGGTACTGTGTTCACTTCAATGTATAGCCATGAGTAAACTGGTTTATTGTTAATTCATGCTAAAAGTCTTTTTTCTTTCTGAAATTAGTGAATATGCTGATCTCATTCATTTTGATATCATTTACTATTTCTTTGTAATTCAATAAATAGACATTTCAATCAATCAATCAATGCCTGTTACTCCATGTGGAGCATCGGCCGCTGACAAGCATTCTCCAACCAAATCTGTCCTGGGCTTTACTTTCCAGCTCTCCACAACTGGTCTTTATTCTTTCAACTTCTACCTCCAATTCCCAAGGCAATGTGTTCTTTGGTCTTCGTCATCTCCATCAGCCTTCTGGATTCTATGTTAGTACTTCTCCAGTGACACAGTTTGATGATCTCCTCAGTATGTGTCCTATCCACCTCTAGCGTCTTCTCTTAATTTCTTTCTCATCTGGATTCTGGTTGATTTGTTCTCTGCCACAACAGGTTATTGTTGATGGTATCTGGCCAACGAATCCGAAGTATCCTACGTAGATAGTTGTTTATAAATACTTGTATCTTTTGGATGATGCTTTTCGTAGTTCTCCATACAAGTTTCAGCTGAACACAATAGAACAAACTGTCTTCACATTCGTATTAAAAACTGTGAGTTTGACGTTGGTTGACGGTTGGTTTGAGTTCCAGATGCTTTTCAGTTGTAGAAATGCTGCCCTTACCTTTGCAATCCTCGTCTCTACATCTGCGTCAGATCCTCTTTGTTTATCGATGATTCCGCCCAAGTATTTAAAGGTTTCTATATCTTCCAGAATTTCTCAGCCTGGAACCCTCCTAGGGTTGCTGCCGGTCCAAAGCCCGGATAAAGGAGAAGGGTTGAGCATGCGATTAGCAACCCCACCCAGTATAAAACAACCCCGCTAAAAAAAACGCTAATCAGTAAATAGACATTTAATGTGTAATTAATTGTTCATAATAAATAAATAAATTTCCTGTTTTTCTTTTTATTATAATATCAGTTGGTCTCATTTTTGTTTATTGAATACAATTATTCACGTGATCGAATTGTAGTGAATGAATAATAAATCATGTGATGAAGATATTCATCTATGGATCATGTAAAAAAGTAGATATATACATGAATATAGACCATTCACTGATTTAATCTATAAACGATAAATAAACTGAAAGCATCATTAGAGAACAATCTTATATTTAGAATCATTGGATATGTATGTATTCATTTAAGAAAAGAATAACAGAAACCTATGACTGTCTGATAGATGCTATTAATTTTTGTCAAAGTTGGTGATAACCATAACAAATTACGTCATAAAGTGTTTGTTGTCTAGTTAAAATATCTGTTGTTTGGCTATTAATAATAAATTAAAAGTGAATGGTTAAACAATGACTTAATAATAATAATAATAATAATAATAACTTAGTAAAATTTTAAACACGAGTTCCTCTCTCCGCTTTCACTCATATTAATATATTATGAAGTTGTCTTTCATGTTGTATGATTCACGGTATACATTAAAAATACTGTGAAAGTAGGGAAAATTTACGAGATATAACTGCGATCTGATGGATGATAACTGGCACCAAATCATAGTTAAATAATCCGTCATAGTGATAGATTCCAGTCACATAATAAGGGGAAACTTGCACTACGTTTCTGCATTATTTAATCTGTAGAATTGTTTCAAAACTAAAGACAATCGACAAAAATCATTTGAAGCAAAGACTGATTTTTAGAATAATTGAACAATGTGATAGGACATTTTCTACTGTGAATACAAATTCAAGACACTATCTAGTCAAAGCAACGTTACTGAATAATCCATTTCATATATTTACTTTTCATTATTAACTTGATGAGATAAAGAATAAACATTTTAATAGAATAAAATAAATTCATTTTATTCCATCAGGTTGTCATTTGCTGCGTACAACCTATCATATTTCATAATCGTAATTGTACGTTAACAATAACATACTTTATAAGTGACACTACTTAGGTCTCGTAACGTACGATCATAATGGGATAAAGATTTGAGCAAAATTATTATGACAAAAATTTTTGATCTCTGCTAATTTAATGCATAATTGTAAATTCTAGAACATTAAGTTCGTAGCTATGAGTTGTACAGACAAAGTTTAGTCTATTACGTAAAGGAATAGCTGAGTAAAATGAACTACTGGTAATCAACGTCTATCAACAATATTAGTAATAATAATAATGACATGAATTGAGATCAATCAGTGATAAAACGAAAATTATTAAATTACAATCATTAAAATGATGTAACCAAAATAAGTGAAGAATTAAAAATGATGTAGCGAGTGAAAAGTTACCAAGGCAAAATGAATATTGAAAAAATGATGTAATAAGTTAGATGAAACATTACCATCATAAGGAGAGGTTAGTCACTGTTTATTTTTAAATGTATAAATTTGATTAGAATAGTTCGATTTAAGAAGACTGTAGTTGGATTATACATTAGTTGCCTTAAAAAGTTTCAAAGTATCAGTTACATGTCCTACGTCAACTAGATGCCCTTTTACAGAACTGCTTATAGCTTTGATCTGTTCAAATGAAAGTTTTTAGGGATATCCTTTTTAAATAGGAATTTGGCCTTTCTTTTTATCGCCCGAATGTTAGAGCCCTGGCAGATACATGTGAATTTATATATGCTGTCGGCGGTAGAGTGAAATGAATGCCCACCAATCGTTGATGGCATTAAAGTGTATGCTATTTTGCACTAGGTGACAAGTTTGCTAGTAGGATACACTAGGGTTAATGTAGATGTTAGTCTTCTATTCGTTGTTCTTGAGTTGTCATCACCTTTGAATTTCGGATGAATAACAATAAGCATATTTTTGACTGTAGTTGCTTTTGGCTTTTTATCTTCACTTTACTGCACTTGTCGATAAATTTTCGCTTATACCCGTTGTTGATTATGGGATATTTTGACATTCGTTAGTTTCTCTAGTTTATCATTAGCATACATTCTTTCTCTACTGAGAAACAGTGTCTTCAATAATGACTTTTAGTAACTGATCGGATAGAAACTACTAAAATTTAGATAAACTTCGTTTTATGTGTCCTGATGATAAACTAAATGTTGAATGGTCCCATCCTTCTTTCGTTGTATTACAACATCAAAAAAGGTACTTATCATCTTTTTCTTGTTCCATAGTAACTTCATATTCCTATGCTCCATTTTGAAATGCCCCTGAAGATCAGATGCTTGATTTTAGATATCATATATGACAAAGGTGTCATCGATTTAACTTGAATAATAGATAATTCCACAGATATTTTCTTCGAGCTTGATTTTTTCAAGATTTGTTGTAAAATTACCAGCTTGAACATGTCTCAGTGGACTTCCCATTGTAACGTTATCAATCTGTCTATATATGATGCTGTAAAAACGAAAATGGACATCTTTTGCACATGTAAGCATCAAGTGTTTGAAATATGATGTTAGTATGAGTAAAAGGTCACAGCTTTATCAAATTATATCTGTAGTTTGGTAAACAAGGAACTAGTATCAATAAAACCATGAATTCACAAGCAATATTGATTTAGTCAAGTGCATCAACAAAATGAAATGAATCCTGTAATGAACATGTATTGCATTGTTAAACCAATTCTCATGAACTGTCTAGTTACTTCTTTACTATAATTTTATATTACATAGAAATGTACATACAAAACGATATTTTTCCGTGATAGTAACTTACCATATAAGTCACAATCCACGTTCATGACTTTTGATGTTCCATGTCCCAGTAAAATGTGTAGTTCTTGGTATGTGGGGTATCAATCATATTTACTGATGATTCTTATATGACCAATCTAAATTCCTTTCAATTATCCTATTCCAATCTGTTCAGTTACATCATCTAGACAAAAACAAATTACCGAGTATTCAGTAACTGAATAATCCAAATTCATCTTTTCAAAAAACACTGAAATATTCATTACCGACTATAAAGGCGTTTTTCTGAATGTTAACATATATATATGAAGTTCATAACGACATGCTACTGATGAAATGACGATATAATAGTATAATTATTCTACAGGGAATTATACAGTATATAGTAAATGTTAGAATGTGACGAAATTTTCAAAGTGGATACTTTAGACTACAAGATATCTCCTTGAAGTGAATACACGTCTTCGTTGGTTACTACTGAGGAATATTTGCTTCTGATTTTCTCAACTGAATGTATGATGAAATAATCATTTAGTGTGACATTCGATAAACACATTGATGCTAATAAGTATCAGTTGTACTAACCTACTTGTATTATTCATTAGTAGTATATATTTGATTTTCGTTTAGTTCGGACACTTATTTAGGTATTATCTATCAACAATAATAATAACCTATGTAATTTCTCTATTTTATCAACCATCATGTTTATTGCAATACTTGAAATACTTAAAAATAGATTACTATTATTATTTATAATATATTCTCTACTATTATGACGTAATCTACAATACATACAAACTATTTACATATACATAAATGAAGAGTCAAATCAAATATAAAGTTGATAAATAACTAAGCAATTGAATATTTCTTACATCAACAATTAGATTTTACTTTATATGCTCCACTGTGTATTTTTTTTTGTTTTGTATTATTTTAAGTTCTGCGGTGGAGTGTGTGTGTGTGTGTAACCATCATGTTTATTGCAATACTTGAAATACTTAAAAATAGATTACTATTATTATTTATAATATATTCTCTACTATTATGACGTAATCTACAATACATACAAACTATTTACATATACATAAATGAAGAGTCAAATCAAATATAAAGTTGATAAATAACTAAGCAATTGAATATTTCTTACATCAACAATTAGATTTTACTTTATATGCTCCACTGTGTATTTTTTTTTGTTTTGTATTATTTTAAGTTCTGCGGTGGAGTGTGTGTGTGTGGGAGAGAGAGAGAGAGAGAGAGAGAAAAGAAAGGAACTTCGAAAATACAAAAACACAAGAACATAAACGTCACTTTTATTAATTCACATGATTTGTTCAATATAATCTTTATGAATTATTGTTTTCATTGTCGAAAATGAAGTCATTTCAATTTCAGTTATTAGAGAGAACAATAATAATAACCTATGTAATTTCTCTATTTTATCAACCATCATGTTTATTGCAATAGGCAAATCAAATAAAAGTTGATAAAAACTAAGCAATTGAATTTTCTTACATCAACAATTAGATGTTACGTTATATGCTCCACTGTGTATTTTTTTTTTGTTTTTGTAATTATTTTAAGTTCTGCGGTGGAGTGTGGTGGTGTGTGGGTTGGGAGAGAGAGAGAAGAGATAAAGAAAGAACTTCGAAATACAAAAACACAAGAACATAAACGTCACTTTTATTAAATTCATACATGATTTGTTCAATATAATCTTATGAATTAAGTGTTTTCATTGTCGAAAATGAAGTCATTTCAATTTCAGTTATTAGAGAGAACAATAATAATAATAATAAAGCATTTAAAGTTAATTTGTTTTGGTTCGTTATTGCTTACAGATGGTCATTTGATTTTTAGAGAATCATGAAAGGAAGGATGGAAGAAAGTAAATTAACTGATTGACAAGAATGAATACATCAATTGGTTAGTTCATTAAGTGAATTTCAATGCTATAATCATCTTTTCTTAAACAAATAAGTTTGATTAGTTATTTTCTACTTTTACAAATAGAATTTTAATGAAATAAAATTAAAATATGATCCATGAAATTATTGAATAGTCTATTATTAATAAAAGTAATACATAAGTATTAAGTGATATACTACAACCACTATAATCTTATATTATATTCTTAAGAATTAAATTGAAATTAAGAATATCAGTAAGCAGTTGGATTACATTACCTACTCAACAATGAAGTAACAACTACTTTATAAGTGTTAATAGATAGATAAATGAATAGATAGATAAACTAATGTGAGCTAAACTACATGCTGACATTAACTAGTGATTTATTAAAAATTTGAAGACTAAAGAATAGTCACTAATTGTTACTTTAAACGTGTTTAACACGTGGTTTGTCACTTACTATTTTACATTCACTTGAACATTTAACAAACGTAGTAACATTAATTAAGATAAACTTGTAACTTCCCGTTGATTTGTTATGGAATCAAGCTGGTCAACATCTGTTGCTATGTTTGCATCCTGAGTGGATTGCCTTGATATAGTGATACTTCATAAGTAATATTTAAGTTGGACTGTGACTGGCAGGTGGTATTTAGGACGCACGTTTCGTCTTATTTGGGACTCATCGGCTGGACGCACCTGCATCCCAATGTTGATGTTCACACTGGTATTCGAACTCAGTCCGTTTCATGCCAAAAGTTAACCGCCTTCATCACTAAACTACTAAGTCCAGAATCTCAGTGCGAACATCAACATCGGAATGCAAGTACATCCAGGCGACGATTTTAAAATAGGATGAAACTGAGTTCTGGATTCCGCTTGCCAGTTACAATCCAACTGAAAAAAATAATAACATTAATTCAGTGAATCAAAATTGAATGATCATTTGATTTATCACGTAATATAGAACAGTCATTATACGATCTCAAATAAAGCTTTACTTCGCATACAGTCAAGTGCATAAAACTTACAGACATGTAATTTATAACAACATATAATAATCAGTTATTAAAATAACCTTGTGTTGATCTAAACAAATGTTTTTGGCATAGTTATGCTTAACTTACTGTAGCTGACGTTATTTGGCGATCAGACTCACTATACACTAAACTCTGTACAACAATATGTATTTTATTTATATGAATTGTTTTTTTTTGTTTTGATTACATAATTTGTAGACATACGAAAACGTAATCGATTAATTAATATATTATTTTTTTATTTAAAGAAAGTAAATAAGAAGGGACGAAAGGAGCGAAGAAATTTCTTTTCAATTAGTTTTTCATTTAGAAAGTAAATAAATCATGAATTAGCAAATGAAAGTTTTTTTCTATATCGTGATTTACAAAAATTATGATTACTTTATAGTTTGATCGAATTCGTCACAGATTGATTTGGGTAGGATATCATTGGAAACCAGAGATCATTGAAAAACTTTTTTGTCCTAATATGGTGCTTTTCAGTAGTGTGTACTCTAGAATACGCCCACATGAGTTGTCCAGTTCTCTCCGCTTTCCAATCGTTTCCTACCAACATCAATCTGTGACTCATTCAATCAACTACAATTTAATACCAATTTCCACAAACCACCCCAATTCCATAGTGATTATTATTATTATTATTATTATTCACTAAGTGAAATGAAAAAAAGTCATGAAAATAGAATTATTTGTATTTCAATAAAATAAACTATTTTGGAAAATTTCCTCTACTTATTATGACTTTGTATGTGCATGTGAGTACATGCTTATTAGAAGGTAATCAACAAACAGAAGATTAAGTAATCAAATATGTTTCAGTTAATGATGAACTTAATAAAAAAATGTTAGTTTATCTTACACGTTAATTTACTGAAAGAATGAACAATAACTGAATGAATCTATGATAAAAGGCTAATTTTTAAGTTTAGTTGTTTTTATTTGTCACAGATTAATGCTGGTTGGGTGGCACTGAAAACTAGAGAGAACTTACTTACTTACTTACTTACTTACTTTTGCCCGTTACTCCTCACTGAGAAGCATAGACCGCTCACCAGCATTCTCCATTCAACTCTGTCCTCAGCAATCCTTTCCAATTGTTTCCAGTTGCTGTTCATCCTTTTAATGTCTGCTTCCAATTCTCGACACAGCGTGTTCTTTGGCCTTCCTCTTTTCCGTTTCTAAACAGGATTCCATGTTAATGTTTGTCTCGTGATGCAGTCTTATGGTTTGCATAATGTATGTCCTATCCAATTCCAACGTCTTTTTCTAATTTCTTCTTCGGCTGGAAGTTGGTTTGTCCTCTCCCATAGTAAGCTGTTGATGACGGTTGTTTCCGGCCAACAGACATTCAGTATCTTTCGTAGGCAGTTGTTTATAAATACTTGTATCCATCTGATGATATTTGCAGTAATTCTCCAAGTTTCAGCTCCATACAGCAGAACTGTCTTCACGTTCGAATTGAAGAGTCTGACTTTGAGGTTAGTTGATATTTATTTTGAGTCGCATATCTTTTTCAACTGTAGGAATGCTGCCCTTGCTTTGCCAATCCTTGTCTTCACATCTGCATCAGACCCTCCTTGTTCATCGATGATGCTCCCCAGATATGTGAAAGTATTCACTTCTTCCAGAGTTTCTCCATCAAGTTTAATTGGGTTGGTGCTCCCTTTGCTATATTTGAGGATCTTGTTCTTTCCCTTATGAATATTCAGGCCTAAACTAAACAGCTGTTCTGTTCTAGTATGCCCAGAAGTGAAAATTTTCGATTTCAGCAGATACTCAGACCTATAACCTTCATGTCTCGGGGAGAATGGTTAACAGTCCTCACCACTGGGCCGACCTTCGTCAAATGGTGGAATTCCGATTTCTATCCATTTGTCATACAGAGCGACAATTAATGCGATTGGTGATAAATGACTTACTCCCGAAATGTCTGACCAAAACTGATTTATGAATTCAAGTTACACCTTTAGTTGAACGTTGAGACCACTGAAGTTCAAACTTGTTGTAAGTGAAACAAATAACAATAAAGACAGTAAATGATGGTACAACAATATCATGAATTAATTAAATTTAGAAATGTAAATCAGTGAATATCGCTTCAGTGATTTCAAAAGTAAGAATGCTCTATGAAGCCTTGGAATTCTAAGTTCAATCCATGTTAGAGTCCTAGATTCCTATTGTTATAAAGTAACATATTAGGACAAAACGGCTGTCATGAAGTTCATTGTTACATTGACAAGTCACTAGCTTGCAATTTCACTAAATAATTAACTTAGTTTCATTCAGTTTTTGAATATTATGATAATCTTGAGAGGGCATCGGCTAAATATATATTTGAAACCTAAGTAGAAATACCAGAGCCTATTATTACCTAGAATAGGACAACTGACTACTTCTTCTAGATTTTTTTATAGTGGTTCTCAAGATAACGTCAACTAATGACTGAAAATTGCATTCATAATGAAACAAAACTCCACTAACTACTTACTTCTTCAAAAGTGAAGATGCGAACATTGATTTCAATCATCCGCATTTGTCTACTATGGAGAGGTTAACTATACGCAACCCGATATACCGAATACAAATATGGTAAATACTAGAGATTGAAATGAAATTGTTAGTAAAAGTTACTGCCCTCCCCGTTAAACTATACTAACTGACTGAATGGTAAGTGACTAGAAAAGGTGCATACTATGTAATTAGTAAACTTGAAAACTCTGTACATAACCTCATTGTAAATGAATGGCATTTAAAGAATATATCCGATTAAATTCAGATTGTACTTATCTTCACAAACTATTCAACTAAACATCAATTACATTCTGATAGATGGTTAGTTTATATATTAATTCTCAAAATTTTTTTTAGAAAATGTCTGAAATTTGATCAGTTTTACTATTTTGAGATGAAATATTTTAACTATGAATAATATTGGATATTGTTCCCATAACAATATAAAATGATTAGTATTTAAAATGTGAATTACAATTTAACAGTATGACATTAATCGTATCTTTCATGCATTAATGATTCCATAATTTCTAGTAGTTCTCTGGTTAATATTAGATTGTTAGAAAACCTGTTATTTTTAGTTTTGTATTCATTTGTTATTTTATTTCAAAAATTGTATTGTTTACTTTACGCATAAAAAAATTCAACTATCGACTCCAAATAAACTGGCTTATACATGTACTCATGTGATTTCGTTTTCAATTTTCACTTGTAAGTAATATAAATATTATTCTTGAAAAAAAAAGGAGACAGATGTAATCAAAGTTCATAATGTTACCTTGTTTAAGATTGTAAGCAGTTCAGTTATTGATAAATGCTACATAGATAAAAAATTTCTCTTGATTAGTATATATATAAAGTTCCAGGTCTAATATGACATACAAGAAGAAAAGACTACCATGAAAATAATCCAAGATTCGATAACTCCAACATGTCAAGAAGTTTTTAGTTGCAAGATGCACCTTCATAAGGAACGAATTTCTGTTAATTCAAGAAAAGAAGAACAAGGAGATTGCAATCAATAACAGCCAAAGTATAGGCCAAATACACAGAAGCCAACAAGCAAACGAAGGTCATTAGGCCGGATAAACGGAAATATGCAGAAGACTTATCAATTACGACAGAAAAAGGTACAAGAGAGCGGAACATGGGACACTTATACGATAAAATAAAGAAGCTAGCTGGAAAATACAGCAAACTAGTACAACCAGCCAAGCACAAAGATGACAAACCAATCACTGAGACCCAAGAGCAGAATAGCAGGTGGGTAGAACACTTTGAAGAACTCTTGAATAGACTAGCCCCATAGAACCCACCAGCCATCAAAGTAGCAGCCACAGATCTCTAAATAGATATCGATCCGCCACCAACTGAATAAATTGGCGCGGCCACCCAGCAAATCAAGAGTGGCAAGTCAGCAGGACAAAACAACACACCAGTGGAGACATTGAAGTCAGTTACTGAAGTAACTGCATAGATGCTTCATATTCTTTTCGGGAAGATTTGGGAGGAAGAATAAGTACCGATAGGCTGTAAAGAAGGATATATTTGCAAGATACCAAAGGAAGGAAATTTCAGCAGTTCCCAAAACTACAAAGGTATCATTTTACTCTCATTGACAGGAGAAGTCTTCAATAGAGTGTTGTTGAACCGAATGAAAGATCCAGTCGTTGCTCAACTTCGAGATCAACAGGCTGGTTTCCGTAAGAATCGGTAGTGCACAGACTAAATCGCAGCACTACGGATCATTGCTGACAAATCAACTGAATGGAACTCGTCCATGTACATCAACTTCATTGAGTATGAGAAGGCATTTGACAAGGTGGACAGGAAAACAATATGGAGACTTCTTCGATACCATGGTGTATTGAGAAGATAGTCTACATCATAAGGAATTCATAGGGTGGACTACACTGAATAATAGTGAGCGGGTAGCAGCTCACTGATTCATTTTAAATAAAGACATGTATCAGGCCGGGCTTCTTACTCTCGTCCTTCTCTCTCTCCTTCTTCTAGTGGTTGACTAGATAAAAAATCTCAATATCTCAGGGGAAGTACGAAATACAGTGAACAACTTGTATGCAGCTAGACGATTTACACTTAGAAGATAACTGACGTAGTTCTTCTATTCCACACACTACAGCAACTTCAGGTATGGACAGCCAGTGTAGCAGCAACCTCTGCATCTAGCAAGCCTAGTGGTAAGGAAGATCAAATGTCTTGCAGCATGACATGAAAGTCATAGGTTTGATTCCCTGACGGGATCAAGAATACACATAAGTGTGAAGTCTCACGCTAAAGCGAAACAGCTGTACACAGCTTTGTGATTTTCAGTAGTACTCAGTGAATGTCAATATGTGACAAACGCAAATGTCTAAATGGTGTTTGTTAGTTTAGTCTGAAGGCTGTTAGTAACGCTGTGCTTACTAATTATTATGGTTGATTACTGAGTAGAGTTTAATAACGTACTTGTCTAGTTCATTGAGATGATGTCACTTTATCAATCACGTTGTAATATGGTCAGTAGTGTAAGTGATTCAGAATCATGTATATTATTTTTCCTTTATAAGTAGATATTGTGAAGTCGTGATTGACGTACCGGTAATCATAACGTGACTTCAACGTAGATGGAAATAATGCTGCCTAGGAGGTTCAAACTAACCTTCACACTCCGAGTTGTCCTCAGTGAGCTATTATTAGAACATGTTTCCGGCTACATTAACATAAGCTATGTAACTGGATGTATCCGGACTGGTCGAGTTGTCCAATATGTATGATTCTAGTGGTTTATACTCTTAAAACTGACTTAGAATATATTTCAATATTAAATACATTCCACTTTTCATATCTTTTTTAATGAATAACTATTCCACAATGCTGTGAGTTTATAGTTATCAATATGTCTTTATCGGTTTATAGACACTTTTTATTCAATTAGTGTTCTCTCATTCAATGATATCAGTTGAATTTGAAAAAAACATAAGTCATGAAAATACTCCATAAATTTATCTACTAATCAACTTTAGTTGATTTTCAAAGGGCTAAACGCATATCCACTACTAATAAGAAAGACTTATATTGCTGAATATAAAACGTTGATGCAGGCTATTCAGTTGTTTCATTTGTATAAGGAAATATACAATTGTTGTGTATTGACACAATACTACTGTTCGTACATCATCAATAATAAATTTAATTTAATTGAGATGGTTTGTGAAGATTGGCATTAATTTAATTGATTGAATTCGTCACACATTGGTGTTGGCAGGATGCCACTGAAAACCAGAAAGCACTGGATGGCTGTTTCGTCCTAGTATATAACTCATCATCAGTGCACACGCTTATCCCCCCAGGACAGCTTTAGGTTGGCGAATTCCTAAACCTCTGCATCACTTGACCGGAACCCAATGGTGGAATCAGTTCACTAGTGTCTAACTTCAGGATGTTCCTGAAGCCATCGTGAGAAGCTGTGACTAGTGGAGTTCAGACTTGTCTGGAGTAAGATAGTTATCACCTGTGACAATGGATAATCAACCCGTTGTACATCACAAATTGTTGGAAGTGAGAATTTTATCAATGGATGCCATTTCAGTGGTATAGAGGGTTAAATGTTCATCAACCTGAAGTCTCTAGGACAGAATCTGGGATGAGAACTGCTAAGGAGTCCCATACTAGAACGAAATAGCTATCTAGTGCTTTTGGGTTTTCAGTGGTACCCTACTGAAGTCAATCTGTGACCAATTTAATTAACTCAATAAATGTAATTATTCTAATTTTTACCATGATATCAGATAAATGAACATGAACAATAAATATATTATTCAAAACTAGTTAAATATTCTTTTTTTCCTTTTATCACTACATTACTTTTAATGTCGGTATTCTTTTAATAATTTTGTTCACCAGTAAACTGTTTAAATATTATTCTGTTTAAAGGAAAGTAAAACAAAACAAAAAAGATTATTATATTTATATGTAATATTTCATTAGGTACCGACATTTCTTGTTCTAAATACAATAATCAATTAGCTTAGTATTGCTTTAACTACATTTACTTATTTGAGTTTATTTTATTTTTGTTTGCTACCATGAATTGGTCCACCGATCACCAGAAAACATTGGATGGCTGTCTCATCCCAGTATGAGACTCCTCAGTAGTGTTCATCGATGACCCCACCAAAGATTAGATCCAGAACCTTCAAACTTCGTTACGTACGCTTAACTATTAGACCACTGATCTGGCCAGGTTCCAACGACTGATATTTTTAACTTCTGTCAATTTGTGATACATTTGAGCAATCTCATCTATTATGATCGGTAGGTAACTGCCGCAAACCTGAGAAAACTGGATTCCACTAGTTACTAGTGACTAACGTCTTGAGGCAATTCCTGGCGTTTTTGTGAAAATACGTGATCAGTGGAGTTCAACCATTTCAGGTTTGAAGCCAGATACCCACCGGTGTCAATGGATGAGATCACGTATATATATCGCAAACTGACTAGAATTAATAATATCAGTCGTTGGGAGCCGGCCTAGTGGATCAGTAGCTGAACGTTCTTTGTAGAGTTTTATGCTGGGACGTAACAACTGTCTAGCGCTTCCCGGTGGTTGTCTAACAGATCAATTCGTGATATCAAACTAACATTCAACTATCTCCATATAACCTACATATTCCATTTTACTAACTTCACATTTGTTTTCAGCTTATTAATAATTTCTGGTTAATAGGAAAGTCACCATAATTAAAAATTATATAGAATCCATAAAGTAAACATTGTAAACTGGTTTAATTGCACAAAATAGATATTGTTCCTTTTTCGTGAAATTTCTTTCTTATAAGTGGGTACGTAAATCGATAATTGTTTATAATTTTCAAGAAATTGTGTAGATTTCATGCACTTTTAATTCTTTGCTAAAGATACCAATGTGTGAAAATGTAGTATAATTCGTACAATACAATGAATTTGTTATGTTCCACATGATTTCCTTCGAGTAAGTCAAGGATAAATGATTAAAAATAATGAAGTATAAATACATTTTCCAAACAGACAGTCATCAATCAATCAATACCCGTCACCCTATGTGGAGCATAGGCTGACGACCATCATTCTCCAACCAACTCTATCCTGGTCTTTACTTCCCCAGCTCTCTTGAAGTGCTATCCATTCTCCTCATGTCTGTCACCAATTCCTAAAGCATTGTGTTCTTCTGTCTTCCTCTTCTTCTTCAGCCTTCAGGATTCCATGTTAGTGCTTGTCCTGTGACACAGTTTTATTATTTCCTCAATGTGTGTCCTCCAGTGTCTTCCCTTAATTTCTTTCTCATCTGGATTCTGGTTGATTTGTTCTCTGCCACCACAGGTTGTTGTTGATAGTATCTGGCTAACGGATCCGAAGTATCTTACTCAGACAGTTGTTTATAAATACTTGTATCTTTTAGATGATGGTTTTCTTAGTTCTCCATACAACAGAAAAATGTTCACATTTTATTGAAAATCCTGACTTTAGTGTAAATAGACAACTGTGTAAGACTGTAAGCAGCTATAATATTTTAAAGGAGTGAGCAAGTGTAATATTTAAACAACCTACATAAATTTCTGAAAGAATTCGTCAGAAACACGCTTTCGGAGTCAATGTTGACAAAAATTTAGATTTAGAATGTATGCCAGTGATAAGCTTTATTGTTGTTTGAAGGAAACCATCAATCCAACCCCATATAAAGTGTGAGATTGTTACGGGGAAGCCTCGAACGTGAACGTGGTAGACTAATGAAGATAGGAATTCCTGAAAACCGTAAACATAGTTAGATCGGTTATCATAGTTCCTAGTGCACATTAATACGTGTGATAATGACATTAGTGTACTGGCTTCCGACTCATCTAGGATCCAGTTTGGTGTCATCAATGATCACTAATAAAGTTAGTTTCGTTCAGTGGTATATAAACTGAAATGTTGAAAAGTTTGGGTATATTGATTACCAGTGTTAGTTAAAATGTTTAATAGACAAAAGTTTGACAAGAAAGACAGAATATAACAAGGGGAGGAAATGTATAGAGCAATTGGTGAGTATTATTGTTTACTATAACTGATTGCTGCTGGTTTTCGACATATTGGATAGGACTAGCTATGGAAGCTATTTTGAAAAGGTTAACAATCAAACATGAAGGACATAAATACCGATAATAAACTTGTTCTATTAGAGACGACAATACATACAGATGACTGAATGAACTTATAATGTTTTACACTATCGGGTTGCGAACACAATATCGTTGTATGTAAAAGCGTTATTGATCCATCAATAGTTGTTTATTCTAATAACATCTAGTCGTACTGGGGACGCCTAAAACAAGCTTGCATCCCTACAATGCTTCCAGAGATCGACAGCTTTTTAGTCTCATTGATTTTTTTGGTTTAACAGAGGAAACACCACTACGAAACTGTAATTTATTTATTAATCATATGAAATTTTTACATTCTTTATAATATTGTTTTTATCCCGACAAACTTTTCACTCATAAATATAATCTACTCATTAGGTAAAATTGGTTAATGGATCACAATGTTCAATGACTCATTCATAAATTCAATGAGGACGTTTTAGTAGGTGAACATTTTTATTCATATAATATACTGTAGCCGTGTAGAGTAATCAAGTAACTGAGATCCTGACCACTTCTCTTTAATTTGACATCATTTGTATGGTGAACAATTTTCTTTCTAAACAATTTAGTCTTAGAATACGAGTTAATAATCAGTATAATGGAGTTTTATAAGTTAAAGTCATGCTTCATCCTAATTATTTATTGGTGATATTGTACAAAGCATAATGCCATTAATAGTAAGTCCATAGAAACATCATCTAGAAATAAATTCAAAACTTATGATCAGCACATTTTTTTTTTAATGAACTACTAATACAACTACATCTGATCACAATAGGTAAGGCTTCATTCATTCACTATTTAATTGTTCATAATCTTCTGTTAATTCATCAATCTATTCTATCGATATATAACTGCCTTCGTCTGCAAGTTATGACTTGTGGTAACTTATTGTAATTCGTTTCTAGGTTTGTCACGTTTGTTATACATTTAATTTGCTTACGGATGCATTTAATTGTAAAAAGTATAATAGCTAACCTCATTTTTATTAAGGTATATAATTATGATTAACGTCGGATAATGGTCAAGCTACATTTTTATTTGACAGTGATCCTTTTCTAATCTAAGATTAGCATAAAGTATCTGTCTATATAGTTATTTGATTTGTAATGTATTATTAATTTGTTACTTTTTTCATGGTCATTATCCTTGTATCGGTTTTTCTTTACACAACTACTGAAATGAACATAAAAACCTTTTTTGAAATCACACATTCACTGATTATTAATGATGTAACAAATCTTAAACAGTCTCTTTTTTTTTTAATAATAATATACTAAACTTAATGATAAGTGATATATATTGAAATTGATAGATACCATGTGATAAATGCCAACTATAAATCTATGTTAAGTAACATGTCAACATGTTCAAATGATAAAGTAACATCAATGTAATAAAAGTTGATTAATCATATCTGGTATTATCAATAATGATGATATCTTACCTTCTATTAGTATTATTTAACATTGTGATGACTACTTGATTGATAGACAAAATGTTAATTAATCCTTATACTTTGTTTTGTTTTTTTTTTTACATTCTGAGATGTTTTTTTTTATGTATCAATGGGTGTGAAAACAGTAAAGCGAGAACATGTCAGTTTTTTTTTTGTTGTTTTAGTTTTCATAAAAGAAAACTATCTTCATATAGATTCATGATTGAAGTAAATGTGTATACATCAATTTATTACCAATGTAGATGATAATTGTAGATGTTGTAAATTATCATAATACAATAGTATACTTATCAAATATAATAATCATAATAAGAAATTGTTATAGATTTAAATAATGCAAAAATGATAACATTTACAGAATACTTTGAATTCAATGCATATAGTTGCATTCAATCTCATCAATTACATAGATGTTATTGATTTTAGTTAATTCAAATTATGATTAATACACATATTGATTTTATCAATTGAATTGTTTATCTGATAACATTAATCAATTGCTACTAGGGTAATTGAAGATTAATTACTGATTCCTTTGGAATGCAAAAGGTCAGGTTTCAATCTTTTAATTGCAAAGGTCTCAGTAAATTTTAATAGAATTGTTTTATGTTGTTTCTTGATGATTTTAAAAGCATTTGTTACATCGACCTCATGTCCCCTGTCTACCAAATGACGCATAATTAAACTTCGAAAAACGGTTGCTCCCTTCAAGCACAGATTTTCAGGGCATGTTTAATAAATCGTAAATTGGCCCATTTTCCTGTCCTTCCAATGTATCTACTTTTGCAAGTACATGTGAACTAGTAAATACAGTTGGTGGTGACATGAGACGGATATTTATCAACTTTTGTTTGACTTATTAAACATCGTGTTTTGTAGAGCGTCAGTAGTTTGGCCGCATGGTATGTTTGTTTGATATTTCATATAATTAACAGTTTACTATGTACCATATCATTAAAAATGATGATCTTGTTATTCATACATATATAACAAAAGTGATCACAATGGGACCAAGTTATCATATCTCCTAATCGTTAGAAGATGCTGAAAAATGTCTACTGTGTTCAAATCAATAAGATTTCAGCCATATAGGATAAGTACGAAGCTAACAAGTTCAATAACATACAACAATAAAAACTGAATCTGTGTATTAGGATGAACTTGTATATTCTGATTGATTTGTTATAGACTGAAGCTGCTCAGTCTCTGTTGCCATATGTACATCCTGAGCGAATTGCCTCGATATAGAGAATTATTCACAAGTATTATTTAAGTCGAATTGTGATTTGTAAGTGGAATCCAGGACGCGCGTTTCGTCCTATTTGGGTCTCATCAGCTGGATATACCTGCATCCCAATGTTGGTGTTCATAGTAGGATTCGAACTCAGTTCGTTTCGTGTCAAACGCCACTAGACTACTGAGTACAGACAGTCACACTTGTGCAACAGGGGCATTGGTGTTAGGACGAAACACGCGTCCTGGTTTCCACTTGCCACTCACAATCCAGCTTAAATGAGTCTGTGATGATATCTTATGAAGATATGTGATCTAGAAAATAGGAACAAACTACGATAGTCCATGCGATTAAATATTAGGAGTAAGGCTGCTTAGATTAGTGACCTTATTGAAACTTAATCGTCAGAATTGGATTATTAGTAAAGAACTAGATAAACATGATATTAGTCACTACTTTGTGATCACTGTTGGCATTATAGTAGAAGAGAATCATTTCAATTAAAGCTGGGAATATGTAAATATTGTTTGGCGATTTTGAGGATTTCCCGAAAAAGTTCATAGAATGAAAGAAAATACAGAAAACACATCAATCAGCTAATGTTTTTTAGTAAACTTCAAAATAACTCTGGAAAACAATGAACCATGAAATCTTCATTATATGATTAGACAATTATCAGTTTTATTTTGTTCTCCAGAAATTCAACATAACTCTACAGTTACCCTTATTTCATTCTGCACAAAACTAACTTTCGAAGTAAAGTTGAAAACTTTCGGGCTTTTGTTTTCTGTTTATCATACGTTAGAAGGAAACTTTTGGGGACTAAACGGAGTGAAGTGCACTCAATATATGATCAAGTTACGCTTGCGGTATTACCAGGACAACTTCTAACGATTGAACACACTCTTACAAATGAGAATAAATCAGAAGGCACGATGAGTGGAAAAGAACTTATATTTGGTTGTGAATAGAGCGGCAATGGAAAAGCAACGTCTAGGCTGGCAAACTAGAGAGAGAGTTGCTTTCCATGGTACGGCGTGACGTGATCTGGTCATGATGCATGACTGAGCGCCTTCAAGTAGTAGTGTCCGCTAAAACAAACATGGTCAGCATCAATGTCGAGGACATATGTAACTATTTATTTTGGGGATTATTTACCGCTACAGGAGTATTGATGAAGATGTCGGTCCCAACTTGTTCTATTGTTAAATGAAGTGAATTCACATATAAGTGTTATTGTAACCACATTCAGACTGAATATTTCATAGTCTTTAATGAATTACCTAATTAATTAGAAATCAAATTAATCTTTTCATGTTTTTAGTTAGTTGGTATTTAAAACACCATAACAACCAATGTAAAATTAGGGTTCATTATAGATTAATCTTACTTGTGTCAACAATTAAGTACTACGAAATGTTGAACAGTTGACTAGTTCCTATTTTTAAACTCTACACCAGTTACTATCTAATCCTATTAGTTATTTGATTTCAATACTTTTTCTTCATCTTGAAAATGTTTATTGTTTAACATTTACTTCAGTACTATAATGATCATCATGTTTAAAGTAAATGTAATAAAGAAAACTGAAAATGTATATTTAGTAACTAGAGCGATATATAGTAACGTAGATACCAACTTAATTATTGATAGCATACGTTGGTATTCAATAAACAAATAAATATTGATTACATTTATTATTCAAGAAAAACAAAGTAACAAATAAATATATATAGCTACAAACAATATGTAACATGAGATTATCACTAATTCTTGAGTTATATCTTCTTTACAAGTATTATGTAATATGTCTGTGTAAAAATTCCGTATGTAATCATAATATGCACTTATTTATATTCAAAGTAATTTTGCATATCAAAATTAATTGATAAATATGCAATATATTGATCAAAAGCTCAATAGTTGAAACATTTTACTTATGTCGGCTTTTTTAGAAATTGTGAAACAATAATTATTATTGTATGTCAAAAAGCAAACATATTAATAGGACTGAAGAATGATACAGACTAAATGATCATCGATAACAGCTATCTGTACTCGTATCATGATATTTAAGATAACAAGTTATCCTGATAACTGAGTCTTAATTTTAGAAATATGTAAATGATCTACATGATCACTATATAACAATCAATAATGTTTTAAATGAGTTTTAGTCATTTTTTTGTAAAATAAATTGTAAATCAGTGTTTAAATTCATTTAATGAACTTATAGTGTTCTTGTTGGGTTATTCTGTTTTCTGATTTCCATTCATTATTGACATGTGAATAAACATCATTCAACTACAGCCAGTTCAAGCAGTTGATCATCCAACTTACAACTTAATTCATAAAATGCTTTACATTCATACACACACACACACACCAATTATCACACGTTATGATTCGCAAATCCTGCAATGAATACATTGATCACCTGATGAGGACATAAGAATAACTGAAAATTATGTTACAAAGTGATATCTGTTTTGGGAATACTGTATGATAAACTCTACCTTGCACATTACTAAATCTGAAATTTTTGGGTTCACTTTTACAGAAAAATGTGTCAACACTATCAAAGCTTTGAACTGTAGAAACATTTATCCATTACCCCATCCTGCTGATTGTCACGAGTTCAACATACCAATTATCTTAACTAATGTAAAACGAATCATTCTTGATTAATATCGTCTACTAAATGCTTTCATATTTCATCTTTTGCTACATACTACGTGTAAAGGATTGACAATAACGCATTAATCTCTTTATCATCAAACGAATATTTTAATCCATGATCAGTTTGTTTGTTCCATTTAAAATTAAGTCAAGTTCGTTGTTGATTTGTTTACTCATACAATAAATCAATGGCTACCAATGTTTACACTAAAATTTGTGCAGCAAATTACGATTGAAACATGTATTGCAATTTTGAAAATGGTTTTCTTCAGTTCATCTACACATGGATTATGTTCGTCTTTGCTGATAAAGATAAAATTTACTAAGAATAGATAGTAAGAGCCATAGGGGCAGGAAGGAAATATGGAAGTGGTTTTTTGGTGGTTGATTTCAATTTATTGTTTTTATTCGACGTAAATTGATTTAGGCTGGACGCAAATGAAAAACAAGGATCACGGGGCAACCACTTCGTAATAACATCACGTAATTACTTTTAATTGAGGTTGTGTTGTGATTATGATCTGCATATTCGATAGTTTTTATAATATAAAATGATACAAAATATACAGTTACCGATAACTCACTTCAAGAAATAATTCGGGAGCTGTGTTGACAATAGAGTCTTACCATATCTCCCTTGAGACAGTTATCAAGCAATGGTAACTGATGTTGTGCAATGTCAATGATTAACTAAAGTGATATAAACTACTGAATGTCCTGAATTGAGTCCCTAGTGGGGACGCTCGTAAGTATTGATGAAGAGCCACACACAAGGTAGATGTAGCTATCAGTAATTCTTAATTTTTCGACGGTTCTCTGTCTCAAGTTAATTCGTTATGCTAAACTTTACATTAATAATTGATGGAAGAGAAGATATATGATTTTTGAATTAATTAGAATAATGTGTCATTCATCCTAATTCTATCCTAAATAATCATTTATTGAGTCACCATATCATTTGTTTTCATGACCCATACAGACAAATCACGTCCATTATAGTGACCCCTAAAGTGAAAAAAGGGTTCAAGGTTTACATTTGACCCCAACAATTATAAAACATGAATGTTGTGATGTGAGAGTGGACGAGTGAGTAAGATCTTCGATGAAACAAATCATCATGTCACATGATGTAATCATGCATAATCTAGCTTGTATTAACAAACAAATAACTATTCAACACTATAAAGCAATCACATGCTATGGGTCACAATGATGAAATCTACATCTAACAAAAGTTTAACATTATCTATTGTAATCTGAAATTTTTTAAACATGTGTGACTAAGCCGAACTTCATCAAATAAGTAAAAAACAACATAATAAGATCGTTATAGTTTGATAAACTGACATAAAATTAAGTAATGTGTATTAGCTGAGCGTTATTTATGTCGAAGATTCCTTTCACTAAGATAACAATTAAAAACAAAAGAGCACTGAGCAACTATTTCATCTTCAAACTCTTTTACAGTAAAAACTCAAGATTCTACCAGAAACTCGAAACATTTAAGGAGATGATATTTGACTGTATCATTAAGATAGCCAACATGAAACTCACAGAATGAAGTAAAAATATCATCCAGTACCTTCTAGTTTCTAATGACTCGTCAGATTTTTCAGTAAGTGATGAGAGTTATTAACTAAATGTTTAAAGAGCTATGCTTTCACAGTATGACTCAAAGTTCTTTGAAGTAAAACGTGAAGCAGTTTTATACATGAAGGAAGGTAAGACAAGGAGGCTAAGTGCCTTTTAGAGTACATAAAAGGAACTTCATTTTTCACGATTTATTGTGCATCATATAGAGTACGCAGTTAAGGCTCATAATTCAACTATTTTCACAATTACAAATAATTCACATTCCCGTTCCTTTTAGCTTAGGATAATTACACAGGTCATACTAATAAGATGGCATCTCTTAATTTATACTCACCACGCTAACATTCTGATCCAGGAAGCTTTTAGACAAAGTACACGTTTTCTTTCGCAGTATAAACATTTCTTAAAGCTCCATTTGAAGATGAATGTACGTAAGCGATGTTACCAGATTAAGTTACTGACTCTCTTCCTTTTGAAGACGTATCAGATTTTCTAGGAAGAAGTACTGAATACGTCGACGAGAAGTAACTGCAGAAATATCAGTCAAAGAATCTGTTTAGTAGCGATGTCGTTTATATCAGTTGACTTAATAGTTATGTAATTATTATTCAAGGATTATAACCAGAGGATAATCACTGTGTAATAATCTACAGGATAATAAAAAATATCAAAAACTAAAATGATTTTGGGACTAAAAATATGGATTAATTGTCCACCTGACAGGCATACTGAAAAGGAAGACTAAACAAATAAGTGACAACAATAGCCGAAGTTGAAGTATTAAAAACTGAGGATGTTTGGGAACTTTGGGAAACAGTTGATTAGGTACATGTTTATTAAATATGAATTGCAAGTTTTGACTTACTGAAATGCTAAAGTCTTAATATAAAATAGACCCACTAACAAGTGAGTTCATCTGTTCATCAAAATATTGCACTATTGATTCAAACTTGTGAAAAGTTGTCACTCTACAGCAGTAACGTCAATAAATAAGTTGGAAATATCCCACTAATCATAAAAGATTTTTTCTATTATAACATTGATATAACTAGCAAGTTGACTGATAGAGAAAGGTGATTCCAAGTATTACTTTGTACATGTCACTTGTATGAATTAAGTTTTGACTAAAATCAGTCACTGCGTCTTCAGAAAACTTCATCATAGGATATCTTGAAACTCAGTGCTACTGGATTTTCGCTTCATAATCGGGCTTAAATAAAATACTAATGAACAAGTTCTTTTTTACACCAGAAGTTCTAACAGCACTCTATTTTGACTTTAGATTTTCTTCAGTAAACCTCAGACAATAACCATTTTCTGAAAGAACGTATCAGGGCATAGTGATTTCCCCATCGTTTATGTCCTTATTTAATGTTGGACTATAACTTTAAATCGTACTATTCATTCTAAATTACTTTTTCATTTATTAGTATTTGTAACAAGCCTGTAGCGGTAAATAATCCCTTAAATAAATACTTGCGTAGGCTTTCGATATCGACGCTGACCATGTTTGTTTTAGCGGACACGACTAGTTGAAGGCGCTCGATCCTGAGTTACCACCAGAGCACGATACTGCACGGCATGGGTAACAACTCACTCTCTTGTTATCCCATTAGCGCTCCTACACTTACGGTCAAATACAACTTTTCCATCCTTTATTGTCTCCTGATATATTCTTATTGATAAGAGTGTGTTCAATCGTTAGAAGTTATATGACAAACTTAACTTGGTCATATAGCGGGTGTACTTTAGGCCCTATAGCCTTCTTTTCAGTAGTAAGTGATTATACAGTAAGCTTTAGTCAACTGGTAACAGTTTCTAAACTCTTTTCCTCATGCATGTAACAAAACATCATCCATAGATTATTTATAAAAGTGGGATATGTCAATGCAAATCTACTGATTGAGTAAGACTGGATGAAATAATTGAATGATTGAATTCAGTTATTATTATCAATGTGTAAAGTATTTCGATGTAAGGTCAAATGTCTAACTGAATTATTTCTATTCCTTCATTCACTTTTATTTTGTTCACCATATGGTCAAGTATGTGACATTAAAACGAAGCACAAAAATAACAACAATAGCAAACATCCCACTTAGTAAACTTACCTAAAAATGATTAGGTTAGGACATAACAAATCAAATAAACTGATTCTAGTTTTGGACCAGTTTGGCGGAAGATATAGTGATGATAAACTATTGAAAGCGATCTCCATATCTGTAATCATTTTAAATAAATGCGGTATTAAGAAGACAACTCCCTAGTTAACCGACAAAAAATAATCATTTGCCTCACTTATTGCATGAATAGATGTATGCATAGAAAAGTTAATCAGTAAAACAGTGAGCAATAAGCTAAAGGAAATTAATTAGTAAACTGGTAGGGTACTCAATAGCAACATTTATAAGTAGTAAAAATGAAATGGCAGCTGGTAGACAGGTTACTTAATTATATATATATATATAAGCGGCGAAGTTGATCGAATACAAGAATAAGTAAATAAATTTTAATTGTAAGATATCATCGTTCAGCCGATAAGATTTTGAAAACTTCAATGAGCATCAGTTTCCACAGAGCTACAATGGAAGCCACCATGTAGTGTCACCTAGGATGGTACTAGTATACTGAAACAATCTTCAATAACAATACTACTTACTGAAGATTAAACAAACCAGTGAGTATTTATTATCTATAATATTCATGCATATCTTGTCGATAATTAACCACATATTCGTATAGAGAGTTTTGAATCTGTGGCCTTTTCATCTCACTGTAAACGATATCATTTTCTATCTGGATGCATAAAAATGAAAGTATTCACTTTAGATAAAGTATGACGTAAAAGATCTTTATAACATTTATATGTGAATGTACTAAACAGTATTTAATATGGCATTTTCATAGTTCTTTTTTTCTTCAAATTATATCATATAGTCAAAAGCTGAGTAAGGTATCTCGTATTACTTTGATTATATTTAATAGGTTACTTTTATGTTAAGCATCTAACAAAAGTCAGTACACTCATTGTAATAAAATAAATTAAAATTAGATTAAATTTTTGTATGATTATTTGTAATAATATTGACAATTGACAATTTAAAATGTTCAGATGTCATCTACAAATTACTTATATGATCATCATTATAATAAGTGATGGATACGACCTGTTATCTTTTGATGAATGATCATTGCAATTAAAAAAAACCACTTTGGTTTAAGTTTGAGCATTTTTTGTATTTAATGTTGATTGTTAGTTGATAACAAATATTCATATTACGTTTTCTACCACTATCTTATTTACTATAGTGAAATAACTGAAGTCTCCAAGATACGTACAGTCTTATCAGTTTATCTGATCTAATTGTAAAATTGATGACATGAAGATCCAATAATATGACCGTCTGATAGCAAAGGCACAAAGATTAGTTGAGTTAATAGACCTGTGTTTAAATAATTTAGTGGTTGTATCTTTAACAAATCTAAAATGTAATATATTACGTCCTAAAAAAACGTAAATTTGTCATTTGAATTGGATTGTGGTTGGCAAACGTAATCCAGGACCCTCATTTCGTCCTATTTGGGACCCGTCAACTGAATGTGCTTGCATCCCAGTGTTGATGTTAACACCGGAACTAGAACCTAGTTCGCTTCGTGCCAAATGCTACCATGTTTACCACTGGAATACTTAATCCAGACAGCCACACTTATGCAACAGCTATGTATATATAATTAGTATGCATCTGAATTCCTCCCCCTCCTTGGTTTGTCATGGACTGAAATTGATCATCCTCTTGGGATGAACTTGTACATTCCCGTTGAACTGTTATAGACGGAAGCTGGTTAGTCTCGGTTGCTATATTTGCATCCTGAGTGGATTATCTCGATATACTTTTGAACTATCGCTATATCGAGTCAGCTCGGGATGAACATATAGTAGCATATATAGATCATTTTCAGTCCTCGACAAATAAATGGGGAGATTCAAATATATTCCAATCATAAATTTGCCAGTTTTCTCCTTGATGAGTAACATTAAGTGGTAAACCTGAATTAAAAGAAGTTATACCTATAGTATTCAGAAAAGCAGAAACAAAATTCATAGCTTGGTAACCATCGAAAAAATATTAATCGGATACTGTATAAGCTCTGAAGTTTGCTCAATTTGCAGTAATGAACAGGTGCTTTTAGCATACCCATTCAATGAACCTTTCAAGAGATTTCAATAGTGATATAAGGTGGTTATTTGCAAAAAACCGATAGACAGGTCTTATTGATAGGGAAATATGATAGAAGAACATGATAGTTAGCCCACTCGCTTGACTGTCAATACTGTCATTAAGATTATATATTGTGAATTCCTATTTAACTATTGCCTTCAAGAAGATACTCAAGGTAAGGAAAGAAACTTCACTACAAAGTCATGTTTGATTTACAATCTACCGGGATATCTGCACATTAGCATAATGCATCATACAGACTCTGTCAACAATCTAGCCATTTTCTATAATTTTACTTTTCTATGATTCATTCAAAACTCTACAATATCTGCGTTTATTCCATAGAAAATCCTTTTGATCAGTTATAATGGCTTTTTCTATTATTTTCAGTTTTTCGAACCTTGTTTTGACACTAGTTCTAATCTGGAAGACACCTGTCAACTGTTCTCTAGAAACCAACACATTCATTCACTAATAAATTTACATAGTGTCCTTACAATATTACTAGAATGACAAAAACTAAGGCATATAGGTATGCTGGACGTACACGACAGTTGGACTATGATTGTGATCTTTTATTTTCAAAAATGACAATATTTGAATGCTTTGTCGTCTGTATTGATTATAGATTGATGTTGGTTGAATACCACTAAGAAACAGGGACCATTGGAAAGATGTTTCATTCTAGTATTGGCCTCTGTGACTGTGCTCACCGTTGATTTCACCAGAGAATAGAACGCAGAGTACTCAGGTTGGAGAACGCTTGTGGGTTCTGACTTGTGGTGAGTGAAGTAGTTATCAGCCGTGATAGTGGATGACGACGAAAGTAGGATTTCTACCATAAAATACTTGCTAAGTGTTTCAGATGGCTAAGCGTTCTCCTTTTGACCTGATGACACTGGGTTCAACTTCCTGGTAGAATCGAGTGTTTACGCGGATGAGGAGTCCAATACTCGGACAAAACAACTGTCCAGTGTACTTTGGCTTACAGTGGTATCCAACAAATATTAATCTGTGACGAATGTTAACAACTAAACTTAATACCTGTCACTACAAAACCAATTCAATTTAATGGCATTTTGAGTGTATTTAATCAGTAATCGATGATGAGTTCATTATTTTACGAATAATCACTATCTAACTAACCAGTTTATCCAACATGTTAATATAAGCCTCATACTGACTTTGTAATACAATTTTGGGGATTTATGACCTTAAGAGCTTGAAAATAAGCTTATCGAAAACAGTTGTTTATTCTAGTATTCCTTATGTTTGAATACTGCATGATGATTTTTAAACAGTCTTAACATAAGATGAAAATGAATATAACATTCATAACTATCGTTATAATGTGTTATAAAGATAGTTTCTCTGATGGTTTACATAGGGAGGATCGGAAGCTTAACACTAACATGAATCTGAATGTTATTGATACCAACATAGGTGGAATCGTGTCTGATCACTACTGAGAAGTTGCTTACTAGGATGAATCTATTTTCAATGTTTCCTAATTTTCATTGCTTTTTCTTCTAATCAGAATCGATATGTTATGTCTGTAGCGGTAAATAATCCCCAAAATAAATAGTTACATATGTCCTCGACATTGATGCTGACCATGTTTGTTTTAGCGGACACTACTACTTGAAGGCGCTCAGTCATGCATCATGACCAGATCACGTCACGCCGTACCATGGAAAGCAACTCTCTCTCTAGTTTGCCAGCCTAGACGTTGCTTTTCCATTGCCGCTCTATTCACAACCAAATATAAGTTCTTTTCCACTCATCGTGCCTTCTGATTTATTCTCATTTGTAAGAGTGTGTTCAATCGTTAGAAGTTGTCCTGGTAATACCGCAAGCGTAACTTGATCATATATCGGGTGCACTTCATGTTACTTCAGTATATTTTCAACTTATTTTAAACTGCAAAAGTTCTGGGATCTATCTTTCATGGAACTACCAGTATATTCTTCTAAAGTGTCTACAATTAAAGTAACATAACTGTATAATGTTTTATAGATGATGTACATTTACGTTGGATACTACTGTTATTCTCAGTTTTCTCTTTTGATATTGTTAATAGTTAAAATACACCCACCCCCACCCATTTAATGTTTACTTTCATTTAATATGATTTTATTAACTTTTTCTTTAAAAATCAATAAAATTTTCTAATATGTATTTAATTACATGGTAATAAACTAGTCTATTCATTCCTATTTTTTTCCGTAAACAAAACCAGAAATTATTGATTTGTTATAAATACATCCATGCTAACTTACTACTTGCCTATTTATTAACTAACGTTAATATTTATATCAGTATTATGTTATATTTTATGATTACAATTGTTTGCCAATGACAGATTTATTATGATCAATTATATTATTGTCAATATCACTGTAGAACTGAGTATATATATATATATATATATATATATATATATATATATATATATATATATATATATATATACTACCTAATACTGTACTCTTCTTATTGACTAACTATCAACTAAAGTAAAATATTATCCTATAATAAAGACAATATTGATTTAAGCACAATAATAATTGATAAGATATTGAAAAGTAATAATAGTTAAAAATGTCTTGAAATCTAGTTTAAAGTCTGATATCAAGAACAAATACATGACTTATAGGTTAAATCGTCAATGATGTAATGTAACTTACTGAGTTAGAAAATAGTAAGTGATATTATCTGAACTCTTTTAGTTGTAAATATGTGTTCGTTTAAATTCATTGTTTACATTACAACTAAGTGTAACTTAGATAAACTGAATGCAACATATTAATTATGACAAATATCCATAATATTTTGGTACTACATTGGTACTAAACAGATTATTGAATTCGAAATAAATATCAACTGATTAGTGAATAAATTTAGAAAGCAATATAATTACGAGTATTTGTAAATTCAGGAAGTTTCTAGATGAAGAAAAGTCACAGTATGCAACGAATACATTTTGCACCGAAAATATTGTTGTTCGTGCTTTGTTCATGTAAAATGTTTAGTCAATAACAATAATAATAATAACAAAATTATTATTATTATTATTATTATTATTATTATTATCAAAATTCATTCTGATATTTAGTTAATATTAACTATTAAGTCAACATTAAACAGGTTATTTCACAGTGAGCTAACATTATGCATAATAACTGACCAATCATGACTAGTAGGCTATTACCAAGATATGAAGTTGTAATGAGAATCGAATAAGAGCTAATTCAATTTAGTATGCAATTATCTAGAACTCAAGTGTCACAAATCTCTCGTTTACATAAAAGTCGTTGAAAAGATATGAAGTAAATATTCAGTCAATGTATATATGATCAATGGTAAATTTCTTCTGTCATAAACTGTCATAGTAATTGACATGAATATTTATCAATGAATGTTTTACTAGATTGAATATATCACAGATTGATGCTTTCAACGTACCAATGAAAACGAACGAAACAACTGTCCAATGCTTCTTGCTTTTCAATCGTACCCTGCCAGTATCAATCTGTGACAAATTCAATCAAGTAAAAGTACCAATATCCACAAAAATAACCATCCCTATTGAATTATTTCACTTGTTGAAAAATGCATCTCATCTCATCAAATAACAAATGTTTCATATAAATGAATAGAATCCTATGAGAAATAGTTCATTATAATTAGTATCCACGCTAATGAAACTATTTCTACTCACTCAATATAAAACATATATTTTGTTCATATTAATCTATCTCTTCAATTATATACACGTAGGCAATTAGTGACATTCATTGTAGGCCACTTCGAAATGTATAATGCGATTGAAACTATCTTATCAGTGAATACGTTTCACATTATCAAATTAATTAGTTTTATTTGATATTTAAGACACTTCTTAAGCAATTTCGAGCTATACAACTTCCAATTCTACAGTAGTGTAATTACACTTGTACTGAACAGGTCAGTAATGAGTAGAAAACATTCCATTTAATTTTAATTTTTAGTAAACAGATAAAATACTTGAAAGTGTATTTTGTTGTATCACAACTTCAAGTAAATCATTTAGAGTTGGTGTATTTGTATTTAGAGGGAGAGATATATCATAACTCAGTTACAACCTAACCGATGCTTACTTGGAACGCTTTATATTTTTCAACGAGATTATTTTTGTTGTGAGTTTATACAGACTGTTCATCTCGAAGTCACATGTCGCTGACTGACTATAGTTAGATGAGTATTGAAATCAAAGAAGTTTTGGTCAGTTGTTTCTGTTACGTTTAACTCTTAAACCAATGAGTTATTGTTCAACTGTTGATATTTTTAACCTCAATGCTTTGGACGACCCCACCGAATGTTATTTGTAGCATCTTTTTAGAGACTGAATTTGTGAGGTAATTACAGACCTGTTATTGGATTATTTTATCAATAGATTTTATCCATGTTTTGTGCGATGACTTCTTTTCAATTTATTCATCAACAACGATTCGTATTGTCATCATTTGGTTAGTGCATGATCGATCACTATGGAATTCGGACTGTTGTTTTTGAAGTTATTCGTCGATTGAACCTTTCGTGTGGTTCAATAACACTAGTGAAGACTTCTCCGGATACTGAATGTAGAGTGATGCCTCTGTAGTTCTTATAATTTCTAAGATATCATCTGTAACATCTTATTAATTACTGAATCTGAGACGTAATTATAGAGCTGTAATTAATTGAATTTATCAATGGAGTTTAACCAAGTTGGGTGTGTGTCAGTTATCTACCAATGACATAAACTGAAGTCACGGAATTTTTTCGCGTTTGGACTGAAGCTCAAAATGTAAATCGTTGGTTTCAGGGTTAATGGTTCTAGGCTGGCTTCCAGGTGAAAATATGAATGTACATAGGTTTATAGTTCCATATGAGGTGAAAATAGCTATTCAACGTTCGTTTAGTAAAAGTAAATCGTCATTAAAAAACTTCGGAAACATTTATACTCATCTCATTAATTTCTGAGTTTGGATACCCTGAATATAACAGCATTAAAAGAGGATGTCAAATAAGGTACCAATATACTAATAACGGTCATAATTTTGTACTCTTTATGTAAATTGTAGAACTAAATTTGAAATCATTAATAAACTACTAATCTAGTAATTTTCGCTATAGATTGATGATGACATTTGAAGAATCCTTAAAAACTAGAGAACTGTGAGCATTTAATTCATTCCATTTAAAAATAACTTGTCAGATACAGGTTGACGAAAAGGGGTATATTCAAAATAATAAATTTCCTCATAAACCACTATTTAACTAATTTCCTGAGAATCTAGGTGGAACATGTAGTCAAAAGAAACAATGAAGTGGATGAGGTACTTATTGACAATTGGTGTCGGATATTGGTTACACTGTGCTACGAAATAGTTGAATTTGATAATATTAGTCGGTGGATCATGAACAAGTGACCAAAATATACTATGATGGGGTTAAGATCTTATGGTCATAGGTGCACTTATTGCATGTTACTCAAAACAAGACAACACATGTATCAATATTTACCTAATCACCAGAAGTTATTTAAATAATATCAGTTCATGGTGAATTATTTGTTAAAATTAAATTAGTAAAATCGATTAAATAAAACGTTACTTATAGTTGTTCCAATCATTACTAAAACACTTGTGTATCTAACCCGGTTCGTTTTTATTTAATCAATTATTGCCTGTTAGCCAATGTGGAGCATAGGCCGACGATCACCGTTCTCCAACCAACTCTGTCCTCAAATCTCCTTTCCACTTCTTCATGAGTGCTGTTCATTTTTTGAACATCCGCCTCCAATTCTCAAAACAGTATATTCGTCTGTCTTCCTCTCCTCCTTTAGCCTTCATGATTCCACGTTAGTACTTGTGTTATGAGACACTTTGATGATCTCCTCAATATATGTCCTAACCACCTCCTACATCTTTTCCTATTTCCTTCCTTAGCCGAACTTTAGTGTGTTTGTTCTCCTCCATCACAGGTTGTTGTTGATGGTGTCTAGCCAACGGATCCGAAATATCTTGAATACATATCCGTTGTATCTTTTGAATGATACTTTTCATAGTTCTCCATACAAATTTCAGCTCCTCACAATAGAACAAACTGTTATCACGTTTGTATTGGAAATTGTGAGTTTGATGTTGGATGACAGTTGGTTTGAGTTCCAGTTGTCGTTCAGTGATCGGAATGCTGCCTTCCCAATATGTTCCTTCACATCAGCCACAGATCACATCCTCCTTGTTTATCGATAATCGGCTGATCATGTGTCTGAAAGTTTTCACATATTCCAGAGTCCCTCCATCTAGTGAAGTGTAATTGGGTTAGTGCTCGCTGCTCTGTATCTGAGAATTTTGATTTCGCTTTGTGTATGATGAGGCCTGTTGTTGGCTGCAGACCCTACTGCTACACTGTTCGTCACCACCCGCATTTGCTGCAGTGTGTGGAATAGAAGAGTGAGGTGGTTTGTGAAGTTCAACTCATTTAGTTGTATCTATGTTGTCCACAATATTTCGTGGTTCCGCTGAGATCATGAAATTTTCTTACTTAGTCTGATACTGCTCTTCACTTAGAATGAATAGATATGTAAGCTGCCCTCAATGTACTATTTTGCAGTGTAATCTATCGTAAGAATTCCTCATGATATTGGCAAACAGACTATGTATTTACTGATTTTGATTCAAATTATATCTTCGTGTATTTTCACAATCCTATAAACTAATATAATATTAGATATTATAATAAGAATTATTTGCATGAAGAAAGACTAGCATTAAGATGGCACAATAGAAATGAGTATGAAAGTCTGTTTAAAATGAATTACTGATGTCATTGTAGAACACAATTTGCAGGAATAATTTCTATCCGAAGTATGACCTGAATAAATTTTTAATGTTAATTGAATCGAAATGTTTAAACGACCATTTCTTACTCTCTCGGAAAATGTGCCTATGATTGAATTTCAGCATGAAACTTCCCGGACTTTCATCAGTTACTTTGAAAAGGATTCGGTGAAAGATATTAAGTTATCACATAGAGAGCCCAACCATTCGACCGTGGAGTTAACATCCACTAGTTTACGTTTTTAGCTTCACTTAGCTCACCACTAAGATTGGCTATTATCTAATGTCATCGGAGACGATTTTGTAACTTGACTTGGATGATATCCACTGAAATCACAAAATCTCTTCTAAATACTGTTCATTAATAAAAGTATGATTACAGTTATTGCTTGGGAAGATTAAGAATTCTGGGGTGAATTTATGACAAGTTCCAAGATCTACATTTCTGTATTCCATATCGAGGTTAAATTTCTTTGTAATTCATCTTAGCTTCCAATGTTACTCTTACTAATGTCAATCCATTACAAATATAATTCAAATGATCAACTTATTTCCATAAAACCTCTCAGTCGAGAATACATAAGAGTCCATTTGTAAAAGTGATTATCCACTGAATTAATGACTGTTTATTACAACAATATTCAATCGAATTTCTTTTGTAAAAGTGATGACTCCATGCAATATTCATGTTCTCAAACTATACTAACAAGTGGTTGGTAAAGGTGATAACAACATCTACTGATCTAATATATATATATATATATATATATATATTATATATATATATATATATATATATATATATATATATATATATATATATATATATCACGAGTTAATTATATTCAGGGAAATATATCCCTTCTGTATACCATTGTTTTACCCTCTGTTTAATAAGAAAAAAACAACAAGGGGATAATAGAAAATGAAGAAATTGAATAAAGTTACATATGATAGATCACATGAAATTGTAATGAAATATAAATTGTTTGATTTAAAATATGAATAATAAATTTATCTTTATTTATTATTTAACTAAATTACTATGATTGTTACATTCATATTTTGTTGAGATATTTTATATCGAGTTCATTAGACTGACTGCCTAAAGTCACATGATACATGGATACAAGAATAAAGTATAATGAGAAAATTGCTTGTTTATCTATACAAATATTATAATCAAAGTTGATGTTATTTGTTTCATTTTGATAACCTATAAATATGTGGATAAATAGTATGTAGGGTATGGAGGGTCCGATGCAGATGTAAAAACAAGGATCGGCAAAGCCAGGGCAGCATTCCTACAGTTGAAAAAGATATGGGACTCAAAACAAATATCAACTAACCTCAAAGTCAGACTCTTCAATTCGAACGTGAAGACAGTCCTGCTTGTATGGAGCTGAAACTTGGAGAATTACTGCAAACATCATCAGAAGGGTACGAGTATTTATAAACAACTGCCTACGAAAGATACTGAATGTCCGTTGGCCGGAAACCATCATCAACAGCTTACTATGAAATAGGACAAACCAACATCCAGCCGAAGAGGAAATTAGGAAACGACGTTGGAAATGGATAGGACATACATTACGGAAACTATCAGACTGCATCACGAGACAAACATTAACATGGAATGCTGTTGGGAAACGGAAAAGAGGAAGGCCCAAGAACACGCTGCGTCTAGAATCGGAAGTAGATGTTAAAAGGATGAACAGCAACTGGAAACAATTGGAAAGGATTGCTGAGAACAGCGTTGAATTACGAATCCTAGTGAGCGGCCTATGCTCCTCAGTGAGGAGTAACGGGCATAAGTAAGTACGTAGTACCTAATTAGGAATATACTTATTTATACAATTACCTTTAACTTAGGTTATTTCCTACATTTTCAAAGTTCAGTCTATGCATTGTACACATTTTTAGTTCAGTTTTTCTTTGTTCATTCAGTAGTGCATATTCTAATATCAGTTTTTACTAGAGATTTCATTCATCTGAATTGACTTGCAGTACAGCTTGATATGATGGGAAAAGAACACAGAGGGATCAAAGTTAAAGACAGTAATAAAATGTTCAATTAAAATTACACTTTAATGTATAACACTCATCAAATGAAATGACCAAAAATGTTGAATACATGCTATAAATAACCAAAGCATATACATTCTTCCAGTAGTCAGATTATCGTTAGGCGAACTATAAGTGTATATTAAGTCTCATCCATTAATCCTAAAGATAAATATTGTTATCTCAGTAGACTCTTTTAGATAATCATATCAGGAAAAATGCATTATAGTTAGAAATATACTTTAAAACATAGAGTTTATGTGTAATAATTTTGTTTACAATTTGGTTGCCGACGTTCAACAAAATACTCGATTGTGTAAGTTACGTTTAAGTTTAGATCTTAGATGTTTAACAATATTGGTAGTAGGGATTTCTTACTTAAACGATCCAAAGAAATACATACCGCTTCAATCATGAAACCTGTATTCTTCAGTAAAAAGCTATGAAAAAACAACGTATAAATATAACAGATCAACAAATTGTGTTGAAATGTTTAAGCGTTAGTATACATCATTTAATTCATGCAGTTTATGCACTCTTATCATTAAAATATAGGGAAAAACTTTAACAAAAAAGAAACCACGCTGCGAGTACTTCAATCTGAAATTTCTTTCAACCTGAGGATTAAATTTACCCGATAATCAAATGAATGTTTCAGAATACGTTTTCTCTTCTAAAATTTGTACATAATTAATGCTACTAGATACGCAAAGTTCATTCGACGGAATATCTCTTTCATTTTAAAGTACTGGGGTCATTTAGGCGTAGTAAGAAAAGGCTTAGGTTATCGACAGGGTTTTTAGTCTAATATATTCAGCCGAAAATTTTATGTCATTTTCTCTCTCATGTAATGTGTGAATAATGTGTATCATTTTAACACTCGTCGAAGGTTTTTATTTCAAAATCTGATATTTATTTTATATAGGTGTCTTATTTAGTATGTCAATCTATGCGAAACTCCCACGTTCATAATAGACAGTTACGGTAAACTACAATCTCTTTAAAAAGGAATCTTTCATGAAAGTTAGATTTTAGTATACAGTAGCCACCAAATACAGAGAATGAAAAATCACCAAATAACCAAATTGTTGCTTTTAAACTTATCCCGAACAACAGTCAAAATCTGAAAACTTCATCAATTTTTATGTGTAAGCACCTATGATTGCCAACAATTCTAGAATGCCCAAGGTTGTTTTGAGATAATAGTACGCTGAACGACAGTAATTAGTTGAAAATAAATGAAATTTAGAATCAGAATCAACAACCACAGTTGTAAGTAATTTTTGATAGTATCAGAATTACTTATTAAAATTAACAAGTAATTTTTCAGATAATATGGATACACATTATTTTCGGGAAGATTTAGGAGGAAGAACAAGAGCAACAGACTGGGATGAAAAGTACTACATCAAGATATCAAAGAAAGGAGATCTTAGGAATTATAAGAACTACAGAGGCATCACTCTACATTCAGTATCCGGAGAAGTCTTCACTAGTGTTATTGAACCACATGAAAGGTTCAATCGATGAATAACTTCAAAAACAACAGTCCGAATTCCATAGTGATCGATCATGCACTAACCAAATGATGACAACACGAATCGTTATTGATGAATAAATTGAAAAGAAGTCATCGCACAAAACATGGATAAAATCTATTGATAAAATAATCCAATAACAGGTCTGTAATTACCTCACAAATTCAGTCTCTAAAAAGATGCTACAAATAACATTCGGTGGGGTCGTCCAAAGCATTGAGGTTAAAAATATCAACAGTTGAACAATAACTCATTGGTTTAAGAGTTAAACGTAACAGAAACAACTGACCAAAACTTCTTTGATTTCAATACTCATCTAACTATAGTCAGTCAGCGACATGTGACTTCGAGATGAACAGTCTGTATAAACTCACAACAAAAATAATCTCGTTGAAAAATATAAAGCGTTCCAAGTAAGCATCGGTTAGGTTGTAACTGAGTTATGATATATCTCTCCCTCTAAATACAAATACACCAACTCTAAATGATTTACTTGAAGTTGTGATACAACAAAATACACTTTCAAGTATTTTATCTGTTTACTAAAAATTAAAATTAAATGGAATGTTTTCTACTCATTACTGACCTGTTCAGTACAAGTGTAATTACACTACTGTAGAATTGGAAGTTGTATAGCTCGAAATTGCTTAAGAAGTGTTTTAAATATCAAATAAAACTAATTAATTTGATAATGTGAAACGTATTCACTGATAAGATAGTTTCAATCGCATTATACATTTCGAAGTGGCCTACAATGAATGTCACTAATTGCCTACGTGTATATAATTGAAGAGATAGATTAATATGAACAAAATATATGTTTTATATTGAGTGAGTAGAAATAGGTTTATCTTGTTTAATCTGGTTTGCGTTTTTTTAGCAAGTTTGGGTTTTTACGGGATGGGGGTGCTAGCCCCATGCCCAACCCTCCTCCTTTACCCGGGCTTGGGACCGGCAGTAACCCTAGGAGGGCTACAGGCGGTTCAATACAGGCTTTCTCCGAGACACTGACAAACTCAATGAATTCAAAATATCTCTCAACAACAGGTTCCAAGCCTTACAAGATCTGCCGAAAGAAGAAACCACTATGGAGGACAACTGGAAAGAAATCAAAGAAGCACTAACGTCAACGTGTCAGGAGGTTCTAGGCCGCAAGAAGCACCATTATAAGGAATGGATCTCCACTGAGACATTGAGCAAAATTTAACAAAGCAGGAACAAGAAGATAGAAATCAACAACAGCCGAACAAGAGCAGAAAAAATCAAGGCTCAAGCTGAATACTCAGAAGCAAATAAGCAAGTAAAAAAGAGCATTAGAGCTGACAAACGGAAATACATCGAAAGCCTTGCAACGACAGCGGAGAAGGCTGTAAGAGAAGGAAATATGAAATAGCTATACGACACAACGAAGAAACTGGCAGAAAAACATGGTAAACCAGTGCGACCGGTCAAGAACAAAGAAGGCAAGACACTCACTGAGATTGAAGAACAAAAGAATAGGTGGGTAGAACACTTTGAGGAACTTCTAAATAGGCCAGCTCCACTGAACCCAACCACCAGACTTCGAAGCAGCACCTACAGATCTCCCGATAGATGTCACTCCACCAACGATGGAAGAAATCAAGATGGCCATCAGGCAAATCAAAAGTGGGAAAGCAGCAGGACCTGACAATATACCAGCTGAAGCACTCAAGTCAGATATCGACCTAACAGCAAAGATATTCCACGTTTTATTCAAAAAGATCTGGGAAGAAGAACAAGTGCCGGCAGACTGGAAAGAAGGTTATCTTATCAAGATACCAAAGAAAGGAGATTTGAGCAAATGTGACAACTACAGAGGGATCACGCTACTGTCGATACCAGGGAAAATCTTTAACAGAGTATTGTTGAACAGAATGAAAGATTCAGTGGATACTCAACTTCGAGATCAACAAGCTGGTTTTCGGAAGGATCGGTCGTGCACGGACCAAATCGCAACACTACGGATCATCGTTGAACAATCAATTGAATGGAACTCGCCCCTGTACATCAACTTCATTGATTATGAGAAGGCGTTTGATAGTGTAGATAGGAGAACACTATGGAAACTTCTTCGACACTACGGTGTACCAGAGAAACTCGTCAACATCATCCGGAACTCTTACGACGGAACACAGTGCAAAATTGTGCATGGAGGACAACTGACAACTGCATTTTCAGTGAGGACCGGAGTCAGACAAGGTTGCTTGCTGTCACCTTTTCTCTTCCTCCTAGTGGTCGACTGGATCATGAAGACCTCCACATCTGAGGGAATGTACGGGATTCAATGGACAAGTAGGATGCAACTCGATGATTTGGACTTCGCAGATGATCTAGCTCTTTTAGCACATACACACCAACAAATGCAAGCGAAGACAATCAGTGTAGCAACAACTTCAGCAGCAGTAGGGTTGAACATACATAAGGGTAAGAGCAAGATTCTCAAATACAACACAGGGAGCACCAACCCAATTCAACTTGATGGGGAAACTCTGGAAGAGGTGGATACCTTCACATATCTGGGGAGCATCATCGATGAACAAGGAGGGTCTGATGCAGATGTAAAGACAAGGGTTGGCAAGGCAAGGGCAGCATTCCTGCAGTTGAAAAACATCTGGAACTCAAAACAAATATCAACTAACCTCAAATTCAGACTCTTCAATTCGAACGTGAAGACAGTCCTGCTGTATGGAGCTGAAACCTGGAGAATTACTGCAAACATCCTCAGACGGATACAGGTATTTATAAACAACTGCCTACGCAAGATACTGAATGTCCGTTGGCCGGAAACTATCAGCAACAACTTACTATGGGAGAGGACAAACCAACTTCCAGCCGAAGAGGAAATTAGGAAAAGACGGTGGAAATGGATAGGACATACACTACGCAAACCATCAGACTGCATCACAAGACAGCATTGACATGAATCCTGCTGGGAAAACGGGAAAAGAGGAAGGCCAAGGCCAAAGAACACGCTGCGTCGAGAATTGGAAGCAGACATTAAAAGGATGAGCAGCAACCGGAAACAACTGGAAAGGATTGCTCAGGACAGAGTTAAATGGAGAACACTGGTGAGCGGCCTATGCTCCTCAGCGAGGAGTAACGGGCAGTAAGTAAGTAAGTAAGTAAGAGTAGAAATAGTTTCATTAGCGTGGATACTAATTATAATGAACTATTTCTCATAGGATTCTATTCATTTATATGAAACATTTGTTATTTGATGAGATGAGATGCATTTTTCAACAAGTGAAATAATTCAATAGGGATGGTTATTTTTGTGGATATTAGTACTTTTACTTGATTGAATTTGTCACAGATTGATACTGGCAGGGTACGATTGAAAAGCAGAAGCATTGGACAGTTGTTTCGTTCGTTTCATTGGTACTACGTTGAAAGCATCAATCTGTGATATATTCAATCTAGTAAAACATTCATTGATAAATATTCATGTCAATTACTATGACAGTTTATGACAGAAGAAATTTACCATTGATCATATATACATTGACTGAATATTTACTTCATATCTTTTCAACGACTTTTATGTAAACGAGAGATTTGTGACACTTGAGTTCTAGATAATTGCATACTAAATTGAATTAGCTCTTATTCGATTCTCATTACAACTTCATATCTTGGTAATAGCCTACTAGTCATGATTGGTCAGTTATTATGCATAATGTTAGCTCACTGTGAAATAACCTGTTTAATGTTGACTTAATAGTTAATATTAACTAAATATCAGAATGAATTTTGATAATAATAATAATAATAATAACAATAATTTTGTTATTATTATTATTGTTATTGACTAAACATTTTACATGAACAAAGCACGAACAACAATATTTTCGGTGCAAAATGTATTCGTTGCATACTGTGACTTCTCTCCATCTAGAATCGGAGTAAATTTTTCAATTAATCATGACCAAATTGCTATGTACCTTAGCAACTTAATTTGAGAACAGAATCGTACGGTAACTTGCACAGAAAATAGTCTCGACAACACCGTATATGTAACACAATCGTTATTAAAATTCGTTTCTATGTTGAAAATGAATCATGTGAAAATTAGTGCGTGATGTCATAAATACAAATTGCATAACATTTTACATGAACAAAGCACGAACAACAATATTTTCGGTGCAAAATGTATTCGTTGCATACTGTGACTTCTCTCCATCTAGAATCGGAGTAAATTTTTCAATTAATCATGACCAAATTGCTATGTACCTTAGCAACTTAATTTGAGAACAGAATCGTACGGTAACTTGCACAGAAAATAGTCTCGACAACACCGTATATGTAACACAATCGTTATTAAAATTCGTTTCTATGTTGAAAATGAATCATGTGAAAATTAGTGCGTGATGTCATAAATACAAATTGCATAACATTTTACATGAACAAAGCACGAACAACAATATTTTCGGTGCAAAATGTATTCGTTGCATACTGTGACTTCTCTCCATCTAGAATCGGAGTAAATTTTTCAATTAATCATGACCAAATTGCTATGTACCTTAGCAACTTAATTTGAGAACAGAATCGTACGGTAACTTGCACAGAAAATAGTCTCGACAACACCGTATATGTAACACAATCGTTATTAAAATTCGTTTCTATGTTGAAAATGAATCATGTGAAAATTAGTGCGTGATGTCATAAATACAAATTGCATAACATTTTACATGAACAAAGCACGAACAACAATATTTTCGGTGCAAAATGTATTCGTTGCATACTGTGACTTCTCTCCATCTAGAATCGGAGTAAATTTTTCAATTAATCATGACCAAATTGCTATGTACCTTAGCAACTTAATTTGAGAACAGAATCGTACGGTAACTTGCACAGAAAATAGTCTCGACAACACCGTATATGTAACACAATCGTTATTAAAATTCGTTTCTATGTTGAAAATGAATCATGTGAAAATTAGTGCGTGATGTCATAAATACAAATTGCATAACATTTTACATGAACAAAGCACGAACAACAATATTTTCGGTGCAAAATGTATTCGTTGCATACTGTGACTTCTCTCCATCTAGAATCGGAGTAAATTTTTCAATTAATCATGACCAAATTGCTATGTACCTTAGCAACTTAATTTGAGAACAGAATCGTACGGTAACTTGCACAGAAAATAGTCTCGACAACACCGTATATGTAACACAATCGTTATTAAAATTCGTTTCTATGTTGAAAATGAATCATGTGAAAATTAGTGCGTGATGTCATAAATACAAATTGCATAACATTTTAACATGTGAGTAATATGTAATCGATTCAAATTGTTAAAACTAAGGTCGTGAGCAGACACCGAAAAAAATGATATCGAGTGATAATACAATGAACAATAACCCATCGATGCATTTAATTTTACTCTAGCAAACATGGGTTTCTTATTGTTCTTAAAAGTATAGGTCAAAAGAGCTCGATGCAGAACTTTTAGTGATTAATAATTCTTTTGCATCCAACAATTTTAGTCGATTTTCTGTTTATATAGCAGATGTGAGGGGCATTTAAGATAACTAATTTTTACACAGCACATTAGACAACCCTATTTTATAACCATAAGCTTGTAGTTGAACGCTATCAATGAATTAAATGAACAATAAAATATATTAAGAGCAAATTACACACCTCAGTTGATAGATCTTAGATAACTTGGCCTAAATGAAGGATTATAGCATTTAGCTTGAGAAACCTACCAAAAATGAAACTGATTATGTAAAGTTACTTAATGGCTTTGTTTAATTAAACCACTTCAATATTTGTACAATCAATTAGGTTTACTTCTGTAAAGTGCGATGCTTTCACTCTTTAGGCTATCAACCTGTTTATCATAATCATTCGGTAAGTAGAAACAGGATTGTTCTTCTGATGGTACAAACTTTAGGAAATAATAATAATCGTTGTTGGAGGAAAGTATCAGATGATGTCTTTGTTCTCTGCTTTTTGGTTGCATTCATTGATGCAAAAACAACATTAAACAGTGATCAGTTAATTTAAACTCCTAAACGATTATTCACTGTTGTATATTGTGAGGTGGTAGGCTCTCGAACTAGTTCATTTCCTATGCAGTTAAATACTACTGTTTAGTGTTTACTTTACGTTTCTTGTAGTCGAATATCTGAATTATCCATTAGATCAATCGAAATTAGGCTAAGAACTCTCCTGTTTATTAAATACTCCATCATGTTTTCTATCTGAATAATTCACTTAAATGTATGATATAGCTGACAACATACCAAAATTATATTTTTTCCGAAAAACCAATCAAATTCGAAATGGTGACATATTTTTGCGGAAAATTTAAAGCGCCTTAATAATTACTTTCTACCATAATGTATAACTTACCTAAACTTACCTATATTTAATTCTTAAGGTGCTTATAATTGATAAATTTACTTATTTTGTAACTAAGCATTGAGAATATTCCATGCGCTTTATGCAATAATTAAATGTGTATGTATTGTATGTAGAGAAAACAACCTTTAATTTACTAAAAGTTCATGTACCGTAATTATTTAGTCATTTATACAACTTGTATTCTGATTAAATAATAGTAAAGTAAAACTCATTATCAATTATCCTCCGGCTAACACCATATTCTAAACCACAAGTTATGTTTTGCCATGCCACCTCGACCAAAACCCTAAGTTGACTCTTATGATGATGGTGCTATATATCAACAGTTGACAAGTATGATGCATGAAACACTATGGTCTCGTTCGACAGACAATATAGTTATGAAGTTGGTAAATTCAGTCCTAGTCCGAGACACTCTATATTTATCGAGATACGCACTCACGCCACTCGAAGAGATGAAAATGTCACTATTCAGAGGCCTATATCGAAGTGTATAGTGTTTTGTAAAATACTGCTCACTTGAAGGCTGTTACGGCAGAAAAAAACATAGTAGTCGGCTGCGAAAATGTAACCCATCGTTACAACTCAATTTTAAATGTTAACACGGCAAGCAAGCTAAGAGAGGCATCGATGATTATGTCATTAATTACCACTCTTGTAACTGCATACATATCAAAGTTATTGTTAGAAGTTAACATTTTAAGTTACAATCGTGTGCAACTTCGAATGTCATTTTGCTTTTAATCTTTCAACTATTTCGGAAATGAAATAATATACCTGTGGATTAACTGACCACTTGTAGTGGGAATATCCAAAACTTAAAGAGTGTATCGAAAGACCTCAGGATCTACTTAATCCAGTACTGAAATCACGGCAAATTCTGAACACACTCAAATACTTGTATCACAGTAATTGATCCAGTTATTTTCTTATTTCTTATTAGAAAAAAGTCAGATATTAATAGCGACCAATATCAGTATTAATATACATTTCAAATGTAATTTTTACTGATTTTATACGACATTCAATATAACATTGTTTATTTGTGCACTCAGCACTTTGGAGAGATAACGCTCACTTCAATTCATATCTCCTTTCTTAAATAAGGTAAAAAACTATTACTGTTGAACAGTTGGTTTGTTTTAACTACATAGTCTATAAATAAGTGTGATGATCTTAATTCTGTATTCATACAGCATAAATAATTCCTTGAAAATAGGTTGTCAAAGAAGACCACATGTTGATATTACTAAATCTTATTTGGTCAGACTCGAATTCAATATTGGCAAACACTGTTTCCAAAATCGACTAAATGGAGCATTCGTGTTATTAGTAGCAGTCTGTATCGTTCAGCAGTACAGCTCTATTTATTGTGTATGTATTTTATTGCATTATTATAGACTTTGTGTATTCTTGTCGACACTAGTAAAGTAAATAATCGTTTAGTGACAATGCGTTGTTATTCCACTTGGGTATTGAAAGCAACAGTCAACAATGTTACTCGATTAAGAAGAAATCATTTGGTCAAAAGAAGAACTCCAGTAGTATTCTAAAACTTCAGTTACCGCTCAGTTGTAATGAATTAACTAAGCTAATCTGACAATGGTAATAGAGACCTTAAATAAATTTTATACAAATTACATATCATCAATACAACCTGTAATGGTTTCTTATGTATTTCACGGTTCATCAATTAGTATTTATTAAATACAAAAAAAAACTCATTATACAATTAACAGTTGATTTAGTAATTAGAATGTTAGTCATATTATTTTCAGTCATAACAAACTTGTTATGTAACCATTACAAAATAATCACTGAATATGAATATGAGATTTATGCATAATGTTACAGTATAATCTTGTTGTATAATGTAAACTAGATGTTCTAACAAAATAAAAATTGTTTACCAGTTCAGTGTTATTGTTGTTGTTGTTGTCGTCGTAGTCCTGTAGTTGATTTTGTTTATTTTACTAAACAAAAGAAGCATCATATCATTTATCAGTTTGATTTAAATGATAACATTAATGCCTTCTATATAAGTTTGTCTACGTAGTTACAATTCAATTTCACCATTAATGAAGAGTATTATGGAAAGTTGTATGTATACATTAGTTGAGTACAATTAAATAGTTTAACTTTTAAAAAAAGTATTTGTCATATTATCCTGAATTTGGAACTAAACGAAAATAACTTTTAACTGCTAAATAGACTTATTAGTATGCAGAAAACGATAAAACTAACTTATTTATTATAACTAATATCAGCACACTAGTGACTAGCTCCTTGAGGTAATTTCTGGAGTTCTAGTGTGAAGACGTGACCGGTGGAGTTCAATCGTGTTGAGTTTGAGGCAGTAACTCACCAATGCATGGATGAGGTCGCACAACGTATCGCGAATTGAGTGAATTGGAAATATCAACCGTTAGGAGCCAACTCAGTGGTCCAATAGTAAGGCGTTCGTCGTGGAGCCAGAGGGTCCTGGGTTCGATTCCCTATGGGGTCATGGATGTGCACTGCTGAGTCGTCCCATACTGGGACGAATCAGCTGTCCAGTGCTTCCAGGTGATCATTGGTTGTCTGATTCAGATCAACTCGTGATATCAAAATTGACAGTTAAATATTTCCACAAACCCCTTAATTGTAACTGTTTTATGTATTTGGATTTGATTGATATTTTACTTGTGAAGGCTAGTAAAATTACCCGGTTATCTAAATCGAAATAGATTGAGTTACACTTAATAGTAAAAATGCAAATGAATTAATCACTAATCTGTATTTTCATACTTTAAAAAGAGATGACAGTCTAGCGTTTTGAATGTTGCATTAATTATATATAGACAATTCACTTCCGAAGAGTTTAGTCACGTTGGGTATGAGGCAGCTACCCACAGTTGGCAATGGATAAAGTCATGCAGATATATCGCGAATTGACAGAAGTTAAAAATATCAACCGTTGAGAAGCGGCTTAGCAGTCTAATGATAGAGTGTTCGTAGAGGAACCAGAAGGCTCTGCGTTCGATCCCTTGTGGCGTCGTGAATGACAACTACTGGAGAGTCCCATAGTAGGGCGAAATATCTCTCTAATGCCTCCTGGTTGTCAGTGGTTTTCTAATTCGGACCAGTTCGTTATATCAGATCATTTAGGTTTTCTTTAGGTGAAAAATTAAGGTGAATTATAATGATATACTAGTCATATTATTCCAAATTAAACCATTCACGTGGAATTACAAGTTTGTGAGTTGATGTACTAGTCATAAATGAAATAAAGAAGTTACCCAAAGCTTTCTAATTATTTTCTGTTGGCACAAACCTATAACAAACTTACCTTCAGTTTTAATTAAATTGTTGAAAATATCGAATTCCGATAGAAAAATAGTAGGCTGATGAGAAACTATTCAACCAACATACTGATTTATATCAGACTGTTTGAATAGTTGAGCAAAAAGTGGGTACGTTCCTACAAGTTTGTCTACTACTTCATATGTACGTGTAAAAATAAAAATGTCAACACATGTTAAGCGGAGTATATTCACTCTTTATTATCTTCTAGATCTTGATTTCCATAATTCTCATACATATCACTTTTTCATTTCTTACTGTTGAATTATAACCTTGTAAATTTGGATTCCATAGTGTTAATGTGATACAGTAACTTGAACATATATACATGTGTACTAGACTCTACGTTGTTCACGTCTAACTGACATGACATTTGCTACTCGTAGTCAGTAACTTGCAAAATGTGTTATCACTTCAAATATATATATATATATATATATATATATACGTTTCAAGAATATTCATAGTGACTAATATTATCAGTTGTATAAAAAGCCATCTATTAAACTATCTGAATCCATAATCAAGTTGAAAAGTTTGGATCGCTAATTTTTTTGTCTCATGGGCCAACAATGGAGCTTTAGGATCATGTAACATTATTTGGTTTTATCAATCCTTTGTGCACATAGATGCTTTCCTTCTTGCCTAAATTGTTTCAAAATATCTATTTATCAGAACATGATTACTGTGGTTTTGCAAATACAACATATGTTGCTTGATAACCCTGACTGATTTCGCTTAAACGACTAGTGAAAACCATGAAGCACGAAATAACTGTGTTGTTCTAGTATTACGCATCTAACACCTCACTCACTGTCTTTAGGCTATGTAACTGAAGCTTATTCATCAAACCACTAAAATGGCATCCATTCATTTGCATTTCTAACTATAGTTAATTTGCGATAAACTGAACAACCTCACTTAATGTCATGACGGATAACAGCTTGATAGGTGTATATTACTGTGAAGCTTCATATTAAGATGAAAAATCTGTTCAATGCTTTTTGGGTTTTAGTAGTTGTCTAGTTGAAGTCGGTTCATTAAGAGAAATTCTAAATTCAACAATCTCTATTATAAAAAATAAAAATAAACAATCTATCATGATTACATCAAATTTTTATATCTTTGCAATTATCATCCAGTAAATTATTTCAATATTATTAACTTGATATTGGCATTAAATACATTTCAAAATTATTTAGTTGAAATTAAAAGTGTAAAAAGAATAAAACTTCAAAGAAATGTGATCAATCTTATTAAAATGAAAATTGTCATGTTCATATAGAGATAATCTCTACTCCGGTGCATATATATATATATATATATATATATATATATATATATATATATATATATATATATATATATATATATAGACAATGTAATGTTTACTTCTTTTCACTTTCTTAATCTGTCTAGAATAATACATTTTTTTAAAGATAAGAATGCAGTCAAATTTTAGGTAACTAGGGTAGTGGTATCTAGGAGGGTGGTTGTAAATTCTTTTCAAGTTTATAAAAGCCAGAAACACCTTGAAGCAAATAATGTCATCAAAATTTTATATGACTGACTTTCATCAGATCATAATTAATTAACACTTGCATGGAACAACAGACTGGGAAAAAGAATTGATGAATGATAATAAATTATATCGTAATGATATGATTGTTTAAATATTTTTAGAAGACAATTTACATCATAGACTGACATTTGCTACACAGCTACAGAAAACTTAGAAGAATTAAAAAGATGTCTGACATTTGTATAGGACTTCTCGGAGAAGTATGAAGAACCTGGTTGCGATTCCTAACAAAGTAATGAGACCATTAGTCGTACGTAAATAAAATAATAATCAAATGCTTCTATGTTGTAAGCTGAAGCTTAACTAATATCAATTTGTGATGAGTGCAAACTAAATTCATTTCACAGAAGTGAACATAACTACTAATCATTATTTCTACAATATCTTGTATGAAATCACTATATTCCTTCTTCTTCTTCTTCTTCTTCTTCTTCTTATTATTATTATTATTATTATTATTAAATAATTTCTAGACATTTAAGTTTGTCATTATTTATGAGCAAGTTTTCACTATCCGATTGAAATATTGATCAATAACATTTTTTCTTTCTTGAAATAACAAATGAAGTGCACACTAAAACAACAAATCGTACAAAATTTACATTAGAGTAAACACAGAAACAATAACAACACTAATAATAACAATAGGTAGTGGTAGCAGTAGTAGTTATTGTAGTACTAGTTCTGTAAGTAGTAGTATTAACAGTAGTAGTATTGATAGTGGTTAAGGAAAATTTATTAAATGAAATATAAAATCTATAAAAACTATGTCCATTTTTCCCAATTTATGATGCATATGACTGTTAAGTAATTTTATTTTTCATTTATTAACAAACTAATCAATTTATATGTTCCTTTTGTCTGAGTACACAGGATTCTGATTATTGATTTTCAGAGAAAAAAACATCCATTAAAATCTAAAAGATCATTATTGGTATTTCAACTATATTGGTCTGTGTAATTGAATCAAAGGTAAGTGAATTGTAGCCACAATAATCTTAATACATGTAAACTGAAATGAAATTATATACATTTATGTAATTATCAAAATCTATATACGTTTATTTAGTCGGTGAATAAGCATAGAAACTAAAATACCGTATTTACTGAAGTACACTAATCATCTGTGTACCGCACACTTACATCATATGCAACTATAGAATAGATAAATAGGAGGTATTTAGGAATTTGCTACAGTTTATATTGTAAATTACCCATTAATATAACCTGGTTTCTGATTAGCTGAGTACAGCAACAAATCTTTCATCATTATAGACAAACTTATTTGTAGTTAATGTAGTAGGATGATTATTCATCATTTCAATGACAACTATCAGTGAAGCGATACAAATAATGAGATTAGATTACTTCATTTTAAGTTATCTTCATCATACCAACTACTTCTGTGATCCGACAAAAACTTGACGCTAAATCTAACGTTTTAAAATACTAACCTAGTTTCTTTGGGTAATATTGATTACATCTAAAACTTCTAAATATTTTTACATCAACATCTAGGTATATGCAGATGAATATCAGCAATAAACAGTTCGACAGATTAACTACTAATAATAACATACTTTTGAGTGGATCAGTTTAATGTCATTAAGTATCTGATATCATTGATAAGTTTAGTAAGCTCAGTAACTTGCATAGATAGTCTTCAACAATTAACAGAGAGCTTGCAACCGATGTATTATTGATACTCATTAGCAAATTATATCTATATCTCAAAAAATACTCGACTGTTCCCCTCTCTCATCAGGCTGACAGTCTTAAACAGGAAGGGAAGTATGTCATAGATATCAATGGTAGATGTAACCTATTTATTCAAAAATAAAAGTGGCTACAAAGTGGATACATCAAGGATATTGGCTAAATAAAGTATGTATCCTAACAGAAACTGTTCAAAATCGAGTCCTAAATATCTAAAATGTGACAACATTTATCCTTGTTAAGTATGATACAGGAATAATACCATGTAAATGGACGTGGTCACTCAGTCAATCAATAAATGGCTGGTATCCCATGTGGAACATAGGCCACCGACCACCATTCTCCAACCAACTCTGTCATTGGCTTTAATTTCCAGCTCGCCACAAGTGCTCTTTATTCTTTCAACGTCTACATCGAATTCCAAAAGAAATGTGTACTTCGATCTTCCTCTTCTCCTTCAGCCTTCAGGACCCCATGTTAGTACTTCTCCTGTGACACAGTTTGATTATCTGCTCAATGTGTGTCCCAGCCACCTCCAGCCTTTTCTTTTAATTTCTTCCTAGGCTGGATTCTGGTTTATTTGTTCTCTGTCACAACAGGTTGTTGTTAATGATGTCTGGCCAACGGATCCAAAGTATGTTGCGTGAATAGTTGTTTATAAATACTTGCATCTTATGAATGATTCCTCTCGTAGTTCACCAAGTTTCAGCTGCACACATTAGAACAAACTGTCTTCACATTCGTATTGAAAATTGTGAGTATGGTATTGGTTGGCAGTTGATTTGAGTTCCAGATGTTTTTCAGTTGTAGAAATTCTGCCCTTGCCTTTTTAATACGCGCCTTCACATATGCATCAGAATCTCTTAGTTTATCGACGATGCTGATGAATTTCCCGGTTAGTTTCTTCGTACTATAGTATACATGCCACATGTTCCCTTCCCTTGCAGCTTTCTTCGCCGTCATTGCTAGGTCCGTTTATCCGACCTGATGCTCCTCTTCACTTCCTAGTTGACTTCTGTGCATTGGCCTGTATTTTGACTTTAAATGTTCTTGTCCGTCTGTTACTAATTGCTTTCCTTTTGCCCATCCTTTGTTGGATCTTGTCCAGAGTATCCACAGAAATCCATTCTTTATGGTAAACTAGGTAAATATGAGTATATCCTAGAAAGCTTCATCTAAGAGAAACAAGAGTGCTTTACAGTCCCAGTGTTTATCATCCGTTGGGCTAATGACATAAGAAGAACACATCAACCACTTTCAATATAATTCAAAAACTACTCAACTACATTTTGTCAGAATTTTCATAGGACATAGCAACTGGCAGAATAGAACCTTACCTTCGTATTTTAAAAGTGTTTGTGATTAACTGTCTTGGAAATAAAATACGATATGATTTACAACTTGATTTTCGTTTTTACAAAAATCATTGTTATTATGCAATGATTTTAACTCATTTTTCTTTCTTACCTTCCATTTGATACTTTTTTCCCATTGGTTAACGGTTCTACAGAAAGTTCACAATTTAGTAAGGTTGTTTATTTCAAGGGATGGGATTGCTAACCTCAAACCCAAACCTCCTCGTTTGTCCGGATTTAGGACCGGTAGAAACCGTGCGGGAATTCCAGGCGGAGTTCAGAAAGTTCACTAGTGGTATACAAAAGCATTCTTTAAAAGCACATTGTGTTGATTATAAATCAACCCTTATTAACAACTTCGCTGATATCCGATGATAAATCATTTCTTAAAAATTTTCATGCTATTGTTTTGAATCAATTACTCGGATTTGTCTATATGTAGCTGATGAGAAAGTGCAAAACACAATGAATTTACGGTATTTTAGAGATTTTATGATTATCGTTTCATCTAAATTTGCAAACAGAAATAAATGTATCAAATCATAGTAAAGAGTTGATAAATAAGATACTTCCAATCACATCTTTCCCACAGTATAGCAGATCTCTCCTATGATGCGCATACATCATTTCACTGAATATTCGAAAAAAATATCACGGTTTCATTTTGAGAAATCACTTCCTTCCCGTTGTTCTTTTTTCATATTTAAAACAAAAATAGACCGGAACATAAGGATCAGCAAATCAACAGTAATTCAATAGATTCCTATTTTCTACAAATCGAAATGAAACTGTTTTGCTAGTGTTTTTCTCAAAGAATTAAGTTTGACATTATTCCTGTGGTTATTTCAGTAGTTTTTTTGAATCTGTTGTTACTTCTTGGTAGTTTGCTCTTATTGGTACTGTGGTTTATTTGCCTTGTTAATACACATTAAATTGTTACTTTTCTTTTTATGTCATGTTGACCAAATACCTCGATCCTAAATGTTTTATAGTTCTTTAAATAACTTTAGGTGATTTGTTATATATATATATGTTATAAAGAGGGGAAAAGGTGGTTGTGGTTAGTTCATTTCTTCTAACCACCTTTCTTCCGACCATGTGCAATAAAGCTGTCAATACACTGTCTTCAATTTACTGATAATTATTGTAATTTATTAAAACATAATTTATGACTGATAGGTTTAATGTTTATGCAATCAAAATAACTGACGAGGAAGAATTGATCAATGATTATCTGTTTGATGTATCTTTCATTTGCAGATATTTGAAATCATTGTGATAATATCAGAACAAATGTGTTGGATAAATATGTGGGGCTAAATCGGAGTGACCTTATTTCCCTTCAAAAGAAAGTAAATATTAATTGGGTAGAATGTAGGTACAGTTGTTCGCATAAAGTATTGCAAATCTATTAATAGTATACTAGATATGAATGCAAAACCTTTTAATTTTTTTTATTTCGGGGGATAAGATAAGGTCATTACTTTATTTCGTAATATACCAATCACTTAGAGACTGACTTGGATACAGTAATTTACAAAGTTCTAACATTAGTTTTTTAGATATGTTGGAATATTTCATTCGTTGTGAAGCGTGATATTTACTAGAAGTGATTCAGAGTTCTAGTCCCGTATAAATGCTTCTCATTCAAATAACGGTTCTCATAGTGTCCCAGTTGAATGAAATTAAAATTTGAAATATTTCTGTTCTCATATCATCGTGATTTGTAATGATAAAAGGTTTTACTTGTTAACATGATCGTATAAATAATCAAATATTTTGTCCGAGTTACCCGTTCAAATATATCCAATGAAGTTTGAAGTGAGTTCCAAGGTTGTGAATGTTTTAATTATATTCAACAGACTAGTCAAAAATATAATTGTCATTCAAGACGGTAGTTCACAATGATTTTTAAGAGGATTATATACCATTTAGGCTCTGTACAAGATAAACAGTACAGCTAGGTCTTGTGGTGCAACGACACACGTACCACGAACACAGATGAATAAAATAACACCTGCAATGCAATGAAAACCGGGTCATTGTTAATAATTATCAGCATAATTGTTTGTTTCATTTTAAACAATCTAATGTGTTTTATAATTATGTGATTTCTTTATTTCGAATTCTTGACGAATGAGACTACAGCGCTATGATACGGCAATACTTCAAGCATTGTAGCACTATACATTTGTAGGAGAGAAATTAATACACAAATACTCATTATCTAAAGAAGTTAAAATTGGATTGCCATAACTCTGCCTATAACAATAACATAAATAACCTCGGGAGGAGATGATATAAGTAATGGACTAAAAATATGACTAATCAGATAATACCAAGGTCCAGTGTCGAAATATAAGTCAAATATTTCTAAGGAATTGTTTGCTCGTTAGATCTATGCCGTGTTAAGGAGAGAAGCTAAATGATATACAGAAATTATATATATATATATATATATATATATATATATATATATATATATATATATATATATATATATATATGATTTACGACAGAGAACGGTTATCCACTGAGGGTAGTGAACAATTGCATGAATTTAAAGGAAAAGAGAAGAACAAAACCTGTAGATTACAATGAATTTATTGTGTATTTCATGCTTTCGCATCAGTTACATATCAGCAAATAGGTTCAAATTAATAAAGAAATGATCTATCATTTCAATCATTGAATTTGTAAAAAAGAATATCGATCTAAAATGAAAACTAAGAAATTTACAAATGACTTTACAGATATTTATAGTGTTAATTTTTAGAAATATGTTGTATACTGTTACAAGATATGCATAATAGTTGGTGACAATGACGTCAACGTTTAATTTTCATTTTTCACAAGAATGTAATTTGATTATCTTTCTTTCATCATTATGATAATTTTGCTATAATAGATAACATAGTTCTAAAGTTATCATAGTAAATATCCATAAAAACATCTTTAAAATTCGTAGTCTTTATTTTAGAATGACTTTTTTTTTCTACAATTTTATTGATTTAAATGCTTATGAATTTATTTATCTGTATAGTAAATAATGAAGAAGTACAAAAATGCCTAATTGATTTATGCTATTTCTCTAAATATTCACCCTATCTCTCATTCTACTTAAATTGAAATAGTTGAATAAAATGAACAAGTGACAATAAGTACATATCATTTAGTTTATACAGTTAATTCATTTTATCCTAATTAGTTTATATTGGAAATGTAGGGAGAAAAAAAAAGAGGGATATTAAATAATTGATTATAATATGTAAGATATTATTTGATTCACATTACTTGTTGTATAACATTATATGAATAAAAAAAATTACTTCTATTCACAAAAAAAAATAAAAATAAACAATTATAGTAGATCTATGTGTTTAAATAATGTTCTCATAATAAAAGAACACCAGAGAAAGTACAAAATTTCTTCACAATAAAATAAAAAGAAAGAATTTTTATTAAACACATAAAAATCAACAATAATTCATATTTTTTACAAGTGATACAGACAATTCATAACTAAAATGACTACACTTAACAATACTACTTTCTTTCATACAAAAATAATAGAAGTTTTCATTAGTAGTGTGGATATAATCATTAGTAAATAATTCACTATGTCAGTTGTAAATATCTGTTAATGATAAAAAAAAAAAATGGTATGAATATTTTAAAACTTTTATCTACACTATGAGATCTATTAGGCATAAGAAGAATAAATATGATGTAATTTTTTTTTCTTTTTGATTTATTAATCATTTAAATTTATATAAATTTAAACAAGTAGTACAGATATATAATTAAGTGATGTATCCAAATGTTCACGACTAAAAATAATCAAAGTTTGAAATCTACCATATACATATGTTGCCTTGTCAAACAGCTTATCGTATTATTACTAACTTTGTTACAATGGTATATACTTGTATAAATTACTTATAGCCATACTCTATCTGGTGGCTAGTGATACCATTCAGTTATTTTAATGGAAATAGATAAAACTGTACTCGAACGTGAAAATTAGTAACTGAATGTTAAGCATCTTAGCTATAATGCCATCGCTCTAGAATTTTATCAGTATTACAGAATGAATGATAGTTTGTGATTATTTTGAAGTTTCATCACTAAACAATAAATTTAAATATTTGATTGAATATGTCACAGATTGATGTAGGCAGGGTACCATTAAAAACCAGGGAGCACTGGACAACTGTTTCGTTCCAGTGTGGAACTCCTCAGCAATGTGCACCCCAGATTCCGCACCAGGGGCTTTAGGTCGCCGGCGAACACCTAACCATCTGCACCACTGAGTCGGTATCCAATGGTAGAATTTCAACTTTCATCAATTTCCCAACATCAATCTGTGACATACTCAGTCAAATAAATAACCAATCTCCACAAAAATAACCATCCCAGTTGGAATTCAGATATCTTGGAAACACAAAACTGAAAAAGGTGATTGAGGAAATCAGGCTATATTCCAGGTACTTTGATGATTCTTTTATCGTATGTAATAATGAGCAGCATGTGAACCACTTACTGAAAATTTTCAATCAACCTCATAAAGTTATTCAATTTACTATGGCGTTTATAAAAGATAATAAGTTTCATTTACTGGCTAATGCTAATCAACGGCGAGAAGATGGCTCAGTGCAACGTTCAATCTACGGAAAAACGACGTGGAGCAGGCTTCCATTAAACTTAAATAGCTTCTGCCCAATCCGTTATAAAATAGAATTAATCAAAATCACTATTTCTCAAAGCTAAAAAGATATGTACTTTAGATGCAATAGACTCAGAACTGACTAACATCAAACAATATCTAAAAAATAATGACTATCCAGAAAATTCATTGACAAATACAGTGAATATAAAACTGATAAATTAAACGAAACCACATATCAAAAGGAGCCCGTTTTCGTTCAACTCGATTTCAAAGGTTATGAAAATGTAGAAACAATCAGAAGAAGATTCAAATCAGCATTAACGAGAGCTTGCTATGCTGCAAATAATTAGTAATTTCGTACGAAACAACATGTTCACTGAAACAATTGAAAAAATCGACAGATATGCTTCTTCATTTACCGATAATTGTTTGTATAAACTTACGTGTACCTACAGAAGCAGTTATATTAGTAAAACTGAAAGAAGGGCCTACTTACGTTTTAATGAACATGTTCCCAAAAATCTACACTTAACACTGCAACTGATAAACATTTGAGTGACGTAGAACACCAGATTGATATCACTGACTCCTTCAAAGTGTTCGACAGACAAAACACTTTGAATCATATAAAATATGTTAATGCAATTACCATTGAACGATTGAAACCAAACTTGTTTCTCCAAAAAGAAAAAGTTATAAGTCTTTCTCTACCGTGGTTACTTAACTTTTATGTCATTACGTTATCGTTATTATTCTTCCCCCCCAAAAAAACTTTGGATTATTGCGTCAATATCTTTTCTCTTCAGGTTAGGTTTAACTTTTTCGTTACATCACCGGTTTCTAATTCTTAAGTCTAACTTATTTAATTAGGTAATCATATTACATTTTCAGTTTAATAACTGAGCACAATTCACATCATTCTCAAGTATTTCCAACTGTTTCTTAGTTATTTTGTTGTGTTATCACTTTAAATCTGATTACCATTTTATATTTAAGTGACTGGCAAGCGGAATCCAGAATGCACGTTTCGTCCTACTTGGGACTCCTCGGCTGGAGGCACTTGCATCCGAATGTTAATGTTCACATTGGGATTCGAACTCAGTTTGTTTCATGCCAAACAACACAGCGTTCACCACTAGGCTACTGTGCCTACAGTCACACTTATGCATCGGGCATATACAAGCTTATCCTGATTACCATGTTATTTTTTGGTACTTTCTTTTATATTTGATATATATGATTATAGCATTTTCGCCAACATATTAGTTATCTTTGCATATCTAACATGTGTACATATTTCTGATTTCAATCAAGCACAACTATTGAAAATTGATGAATGAAATGAATATGTTACATGAGAATAGTGTTGATCATTTCGTTTTTACTGGTTAGCGTTTTTTAGCAATGTTGTTTTACGGGATGGGGTTGTTAACCCCATGCCCAACCCTCCTCCTTTATCCTGACTTGAGACCCGCAGCCACCATAGGGGGGTCCAGTCGAAGTTGTTGATCATTTAATTCAAACAAAAATAATAGACGGAATTATAAAAATTATTAAATACTGAAATCTTTTTAACTGTATACACTTTATTTATTGTGAGATATGAAATGGATTTCACATATAAATATGACATCAGATTGTACAGTCACTTGAATAGTTATCTATATGAGAATATGATAATCCATAGAGGCTAATTTTACATAACTAGTATGGTGATGTAATTAATTTTTTTCATATACTTCATATTACCCATTAACACAAATGAATTTGATAACTTTAACATTTCTGACTTTTATATAGATCATTAACTAATATTATTGATATTGCTGAAATGGGTAATACAGATATCAAACTCCTGGAGAAGTATTAATTTATCGTATAGTTAGCACAGAAGTGATGAACAAGAGTGATACTATTAAACAACTTATAGTATGAGGATGAAACAAACGTCATATGTTATAATTCGTCTACCTTAAAATGGTATAAGCTATATGAATCAATTAAAACATCGTTTTTGAATGTTTATTGAACTACAATTCTAATAGTATGATTCTTCGACTAATGACATTGATCTTCAGATTAGCGATGTCTGTACAACTGCTAAAAGAGGTTGAAAGAGAAATGCTAGAAAAAGTAGAGTAGAGTAATGACAATGGATGTGTCATTAATTTAAAGTTCACTTTCTTTGTGTCACATCCACAGATGAATGTGAAAAATGTAAACTATAATGAAACATATAAATATATGTAAAGCTGATTCATTTTTGTAATTAAAAATACCGCCACAAATAATTAATACTCAGCGTAATCTAATAACTTTCAACAGATTCCTCATGATGGAATTTTCGTCATTGTTGATATTTCACCACATAGTATTGTATAGTATGATAAGTTAACACTACAGTACTTTCTTGTTTATGTTTATATGTAAAAAAGGGTGAGACACTGTAAAAATACACAAAGAAGCGTTGTAATAAATGACATTTAGTATGTATGCCAAAAGTAAATAACCAATGCTTACGTATTCATCATCTTATATATATGTAATACTTACTACTACTAAATTGGTGTCTCATAATGAATTCATGTGATGTTACTTTTTTAGGCAAGTACTTGGTAACCTTGTTATTAATAGTACTTATTAAAATTGGTAAGATGATAGTATTTTGATAATTAAGTAGTAATAGAACATTATTTTTTATAATGTGACAATAATTTACATTCTAAATTTATACTCCACCATAATCTTAATATATTTTTTTCAATACCTGATAATAATACATATTTGTAAAAATCAAAATTCAATGAAATAACTTTGAAAAGTTAAATAATACTTGAGGATCATATGCCCTGACTACTGTGCTACTGTTCTATCTAATAATAAATATATTCGAAATCATGCTGAGAGAGTTCAGTATACTAAACAGAGAGGTAGAGAGGTTAAAACTGTCACAGTAATGCAAATAATTCCAAAACGATATTGTAGGAATGAGGTAAAAAGACAAACTAACATGGATATAAGTGAATAAATGAGATGGGCGAATATATTTGAACTGGTGGAGTTCAGACTTATCGGGAGTGAGACAGTTATCACCAACGACAATGGATGAAAGTCGCGCGATATATATATATATATATATATATATATATATATATATATATATATATATATCACAAATTGTAGCAAGTGGGAATTCTACCATTGGATGCCCACCCAGTGGTGCAGAGAGTTAGGCACTCACGGTCGACCTGAAGCCCCTGGTGCGGAATCTAGAGTTCACGCTGTTGAGGAGCTCCACTCTAGAACGAAACAGCTATCCAGTACTCCTTGGTTTTCAATGGTATCATACCAACATCAATCTGTGATACATTCAGTCATTTATATTAGGATTTAATTTAGCGGTTAGACTTTATATATACATATGCTTTTATAATAAGTGATGCTAAAATAAGTAACTTGTTTTGCTTGCAGTCTAATGTATCCAATCTGAAATTCAGACAATTGTTTAGTAAAAATACGATTTACTCGAATACGCTGAAGTAGGATAAAATAAGAATACATCTATTATTACTAATAATAACAATATTACAAATTATTCATAACATCTAAAATAATACACAACAGGAGTTTCGTCATATGAAAGTATACCAGTACCTTTTTAAACTCGAGCCTAGAATGTTTACTTTTTATACTCCATTACACTGTAAACTACATTCATCTTTCTTCATAAATGAAATTAATAAGTAGATCTACTTTTGATTCTTGATTGATTTATTGGTAGGTCTCAAGTGCATTTTACTCATTTGGAATCGATATAAGGAAAATAAATTTTACAAGTCTGTACCTCATTGAATACACATTAATGCATATATACGGATACATCCGAGATGATTACCCCCCCCCCCTAATTTCCTGGTTACAAGCAGCCTTATTTAAATATCTGTTTACATTTTAAAACGTGACAGTTATAGATAGTATATCATATGGAAAACTTAATCTAGAGGTTTTTCTATGGCCTGATGATATTAGATAACTAATTTGTGTAGAATATATTCAGTAAACAGTACATATACGCATATACTGAGTGGTACAAAGTATTTTCAATTGTTGTCTGGGAGAAAGTGACGTGTAGTGAGAATCATAGGTGAATATAGCAAAATAGAACATTCATGTGATTTTTAGTGTTTAAGTGCCTGGTTTGAGCGACACATTATATGAGCGCTGGTAAAACTACATTGTTTTTCAGAATAAAATAGGTGAACCGGGGTTCGAGCATATAAATCAATCGCTGAAAATCACGTCGGCCAACAAGTAAACCTCCATCCTTACGTTATATATAACAACTTGCTAACTAGTGCAATAAATGATTTGCCATATTCACGTTCAGCATATTGAAGCACCTGTAAATAAATTATGATTGTTTACCATATCTTATCGAAAACAGTAAACCAGAGAATTAGGATTGTGAATTGCTCCTTCATTATTTTCAAAAGATCAAGAACAATTATTTGTTCAGAATACATTAATTACATAGTACAGAACAACATTCCCTGAAATAATTGAAAATCGACAAGTATCCTGTCTGTGTTATCGCCAAGTGTTTGTATAGATTTACGTGTATCGGCAGTTACACTGGCAGAACAGAATAAAGGGCCTACCTACAATTTCATGAACATGTTCCAAAAGATATGCGAAGAATAAGAACATTCAATAGTGTAATTATTAAACATTTGATAAGCGCAGGATACCAAATTGATATACAAGAACCCTTTAAAGTGTTTAATGCGCAGGAAACCCCGAGCTTTCTAAAACATGCCGAACCTATCGCTGTTAAACGCTTGAAACCAAGACTATGTGTACAAAATGAAACAGCTGCCAGTTATTTTTTACTTTTAGAGCTTAACACATTTTGTTGCATCATCGTTATTATTATTTCTTCAAATTCGAGTCGTTCTATTAATTCATCATCTCTTTTATTCAAATCAGATTCAATTTATAAAGTCACTGTTTTGCATTTCCAAATCTGGTCCATTTAATTGTGTCATCGTTGCACACTTTAAGTCGAATAACTGAGCTTAATTCACATAACTCATAATATTGACAACCGTTACTTAAATTTATTATTACGTAACCACTTAAACTCTGACCACGACTACTATTTTATTTCCTATATCTTCTACCTTCCTTTGCATTGGACATATATTTTCAACATCCTACCTAACTTTCTAATTATGTTTACATATCTAACGTATATATATATATATATATATATATATATATATATATATATATATATATATATATATAATTCTGATTTCAACCAGTTTCAACTATCCCCCATAAGTATGGTAAAAATCATTTCACACATTAATTTTGTAATACATTTTTCCAAGACGGTTCTTTATAAACCGCTAGTTTTTTAACAGTTTATTGGTTTTAACTGTTCTCTATATTAAAGTAACATCAACAGTTTAAAATTAGGACTAACTCATATCACGTTACGTTGAAGATTATGTCTATCATGATCTTAAAATGTTTATATATGAGTGCCGTAACTTCGTATAACTAGCTAAATGTTAGCAAACTGTACTGTAGATCATTTTAACTGTTATTTATCATCTGGAAGCAAACATATGTATTTTTTTAATAATTCAGTCAATCAATCAATGCCTGTTATCCCATGTGGAGCATATGCCACCGACCACCATTCTCCAACCAATTCTATCCTGGGCTTGCTTTTTAGCTCGCCACAAGTGCTATTCATTCTTTCAACGCCTACATCCAATCCCCAAATCAACGTGTTATTCGGTCTTCCTCCTTTTCCTCAGCCTTCAGGATTCCATGTTAGTGCTTCTCCTGTGACACAGTTTGGTGATTTCCTAAATGTGTATCTCATCCACCTTCGGAGTCTGATTTGTTCTCTGTCACAACAGGTTGTTGTTAATGATGTCTGGCCAACGGATCCGAAGTATGTTGCGTAAATAGCTGTTTATAAATACTTGTATCTTATGAACGATTACTCTCGTAGTTCACCAAGTTTCAGCTCCACACATTAGAACAAACTGTCTTCACATTCGTATTGAAAATTGTGAGTATGGTATTGGTTGGCAGTTGATTTGAGTTTCAGATAATTTTCAGTTGTGGAAATGCTACCTTTGTCTTTTCAATCCGCGCCTTTACATCTGCATCAAACCAGACCCTCTTTGTTTGTCTATGATGTTGCCTAAGTATTTAAAGGTTTCTACATCTTCCAGAATTTCTTCATCAAGTGAGGTGTAACTAGGTTGGTGTTCGTTGCTTTTTTAGCTGTCAATATGTGTCTCCGCATCAGCCACAGATTACATCCTCCTCGCCTATCGATGATACTACCGACCCTGTATTTGATAGTTTTTACATCTTCTAGAGTTTTTCCATTAAGTCAATTGTAATTGGATTGGCGTTAATTGTTCTATTTCTTAAAACTTTAACCAGAAATAAAACTACTTTTTTAAATAATTTTTTATAATTAAATGAAATTTGATTGAATATATCACAGATTGATGTTGGCAGGGTACCATTAACAACAAGGGAGCACTGGACAGCTATTTCGTTCTAGTGTGGAATTCCTCAGCAGTGCGCACCCCAGATTCCGCACCAGGAGCTTCAGGTCGACCGTGAGTGCCTAACTCTCTGCACTACTGGGTCGGCATCCAATGGTAGAATTCCCACTTCCATCAATTTGTGATATATATTATAGCGCGACGATCATCCATTGTCATTGGTGGGAACTGTCCCGACAAGTTTGAACTCCACCAGTCGCAACTTCTCACTAGAGCTTCAGGAACATCCTGGAGTTAGCCACTAATGAGCTCATTATTACAGTTCAATTGGGATGGTTATATTTAATTCAATGCATTATAAACAATATTCATTTATGGTTAAATTGATAATTTCATTGTGTAGTACACAACTGTTACCAATATCATAGTGTAATATATTTTTAAGAAGTACATTTTATACTAAATAATTTTGTTAAATTTATTATGATTATTTCTCAAATGTTAAGTTATTATTTAGGGAATATGATATAAACAACATTGTATCCATGTGATATATATACATATAATAAGTAGTAGTTAAATATCTACTTATTAAATAGAATAGCATATATACATCATCCGATATATGAGTAGAATAATATTATAAATTATATACACTTCAGTATAGTTTATCATTTCAGTAATATTTTCAAAATATTATTAAATATATTTTTTTTATTATTGGTTAATAACAATATTTAGAACAGGTTCACGTTTTTATTTTCTATCTATGAATAAGTAGTCATGAGATGAAAATCATTATAATTTTGGTTGAAAGTACATCCTAATCTAAAGGATTATGAACGTGAGTTTTTTTTTTTCATCTCACGAAAATGAACAATTTCAATTTGTTTCTTTTTAAAACTTAAAATGTGCATTTCCAGTTGATAGTTATTACGATGAGACAAAGCAATGAATTAACAATCTGTGAAGTCTATATCATAAATGATCAAGATCTACATTTTAAAAACGCATCGTTTAATTGTAGGATCTGACTTAGTAGATACTAGTGAAAATCAATCATCAATCTGCTAACTAGTTTCTACTCCTTTACTTTTGCTCAGAATGTATTTTATTTTTGACGATAGGCTGTGATCTAAGAGATGATACATGAAGTCTGTATTCGAAATCATGAATAGACCTACTAAGTTAGATAGCCACTGAAAGCTATGAAGCACTTAACAGCTGTTTCGTTTTAGTATGGGACCCCAGTAGAGCACATCTATGAACATATTTGGAACAAAGACGAGAATCTTGGAGTTTATCAGTAAACACTTAACTAATAAACTACTCAGCCAGCATTTAACAATCGGCAGCAATAGATGAAGTTGTGTAATACACACTAGAAATTTACTGAAGTTAGAGGCATCATGCATCGCATACCAGCTCATTGGTCTAATGGTTAGGCACTTGATAAAAAGCCTGAAGGTCCTAGACTCGATCTCACGGTGGAGTCATGGATATGCATTGAGGAGGGGTCATATACTAGAACGAAACTGATGTTCAAAGCTCCCTAGTTCTCAGCAGTTATCTAACCCAGTTCTATTCACGATATAAAGGTTAATTTCAGCAATCTCCACACACGTTCAACTCATTTGTAGTATTATAAGAAATGATCTACTAGTTTTTCTCTTTTCCTGATTGGAAACTGTAAATGAGAATTTTCAATTCTCCAATTAGTCATAGCAAAAAATGTAAGCTCATTTCATCACTAAATCATTAATGCATTGCACAGGAGATATTCTACATCACCTTCGAACACATGATGAAATAACTGATTTACTATAAACTCTATTTTGCATGCACTATTGATGAAATCACTCGAAACATTATTTCCTCTCTAAATTAAAAACTATGCAATAAATCTCATTCATCATAAATAAACATTAATACATATAGTGTGTTATTCTATAGATAGGCTGGTATTACTAAGTATTATGATTAAAACTTGATACAGCACTACTTCTTAGTTTTATTGATTTTTTCCTGAATTAGACGACGATGCTTTCATTTAGTTGATTGAATATGTCACAGACTAATATTGGCAGGGTACCACTGAAAACCACAGAGCACTGAACAACTGTTTCGTTCTATCGTGGAATTCTTCAGCAGTACTGACCCAAGATTCCGTATCAAGGGCTTCAGAATGATCGCGAATGCCTGACCCTCTACATCACTTGGCAGGCATCTTACAATCGACTCCCCATTTATATTATTGTTCTGGGTGAAATACTCATCACTTAGTTTGCATAAGGCTACTTACTTATTTAAGCCCGTTACTTCACACTGAAGAGCATAGGCCGCTCACTAGGATTCTTAATTCAAATCTGTCCTCAGCAATCCTTCAAAGCTGTTTCCAATTGCTGTTCATCCTTTTAATATCTGCTTCCAATTCTCGACGCAGCGTGTTCTTTGGCCTTCCTCTTCGCCGTTTCCCAACAGGATGCCATGCCAATGCTTGTCTCGTGATGCAGTCTGATGGTTTCTGCAATGTATGTCCTATCCATTTACAACGTCGTTTCCTAATTTCCTCTTCGGCTGGGAGTTGGTTTGTCCTCTCCCATAGTAAGCTGTTGATGATGGTTTCCGGCCAACGGACATTCAGTATCTTTCGTAGGCAGTTGTTTATAAATACTTGTATCCGTCTGAGGATGATTGCAGTAATTCTCCAAGTTTCAGTTCCATACAGCTGGACTGTCTTCACGTTCGAATTGAAGAGTCTGACTTTGAGGTTAATTGACAGTTGTTTTGAGTTCCAGATGTTTTTCAACTGTAGGAATGCTTCCCTTTCCTTGCCAATCCTTGTCTTTACATCTGCATCGGACCCTCCTTTTTCATCGATAATGCTCCCCAGATATGTGAGAGTATTCACTTCTTCCAGAGTTTCTCCATCAAGTTGAATTGGGTTGGTGCTCCCTGTGTTGTATTTAAGAATCTTGCTCTTTCCCTTATGTATGTTCAAGCCTACTGATGCTGAAGTTGCTGCTACACTGGTTGTCTTCGCTCGCATTTGTTGGTATGTATGTGCTAAGAGATCTAGATCATCTTCAAAGTCCAAATCATCGAGTTGCATCCTACTTGTCCATTGAATTCTGTGCATCCCCTCAGATGTGGAGGTCTTCATGATCCATCCAGTCAACCACTAGGAGGAAGAGAAAAGGTGAGAGTAGGCATCCTTGTCTGACTCCGGTCCTCACTGGGAATGCATTTGTCAGTTGTCCTCCATGCACAATTTTGCACTATGTTCCATCGTAAGAGTTCCGGATGATGTTGACGAGTTTCTCTGGTACACCGTAATGCTGAAGAAGTTTCCATAGTGTTCTCCTATCTACACTGCCAAACGCTTTCTCATAATCAATGAAGTTGATGTACAGTGATGAGTTCCATTTAATTGATTGTTCATCGATGATCCGTAGTGTTGCGATTCGGTCCGTGCTCGACCGATCCTTAGGAAAAGCAGCTTGTTGATCTCGAAGTTGAGTATCCACTGAATCTTTCATTCTGTTCAACAATACTCTGTTGAAGACTTTTCCTGGTATTGACAGTAGAGTGATCCCTCTGTAGTTGTCACATTTGCTCAAATCTCCTTTCTTTGGTATCTTGATAAGATGTCCTTCCTTCCAGTCTGCCGGCACTTGTTCTTCCTCCCAGATCCTTTCGAATAAAAGATGAAGTATCCTTGCTGTTAGGTCGATATCTGACTTCAGTGTTTCAGCTGGTATATTGTCAGGTAATGTTGCATTCCCACTTTTAATTTGTCTGATGGCCATCTTGATTTCTTCCATCGTTGGTGGAGGGAGTGACATCTATCGGGAGATCTATAGGTGCTGCTTCGAAGTCTGGTGGGTGGGTTCAGTGGAGCTGGCCTATTTAGAAGTTCCTCAAAGTGTTCTACCCACCTATTCTTTTGTTCTTCAATCTCAGTGAGTGTCTTGCCTTCTTTGTTCTTGACCGGTCGCACTGGTTTACCATGTTTTTCTGCCAGTTTCTTCGTTGTGTCGTATAGCTATTTCATATTTCCTTCTCTTACAGCTTTCTCCGTTGTCGTTGTAAGGCCTTCGATGTATTTCCGTTTGTCAGCTCTAATGCTCTTCTTCACCTGTTTATTTGCTTCTGAGTATTCAGCTTGAGCCTTGATTTTCTCTGATCTTGTTCGACTGTTGTTGACTTCTATCTTCTTGTTCCTGCTTTGTTGAATTTTGCTCAATGTCTCAGTGGAGATCCATTCCTCATAATGGTGCTTCTTGCAGTCTAGAACCTCCTGACACGTTGACGTTAGTGCTTCTTTGATTCCTTTCCAGTTGTCCTCCATAGTGCTTTCTTCTTCTTTCGGTAGATCTTGTAAGGCTTGGAACCTGTTGTTGAGAGATATTTTGAATTCATTGAGTTTGTCAGTGTCTCGGAGAAAGGCTGTATTGAACCGTTGTACTGCTGCCACTCCAGTTGTCCACTGCTTCTTTAACTTCAGTTTCATTTTAGCAATCACCAGGTGGTGGTCTGAAGCTGTGTCAGCTCCTCTCCTTGTTCGCACATCTTCCATTGATCTTCTAAATTTTTTATTGATACATATATGATCGATTTGATTCGCCGTAGTATGATCCGGTGAGACCAATGTAGCCTTGTGTATGCGTTTGTGGGTGAATATTGTACCACCTATAACCAATTTGTTGAAACCACATAGGCTTGTAAATCTTTCACTATTGTCATTTCTTTCTCCTAGTCCTTGTCGTCTCATGATTTCTTCATATCTAGTGTTGTCCATTACGACTTTGGCGTTGAGGTCCCCCTCCCATCAGGATTGTCAGATCCTTTCCTCGACACTTTGCTATAATTGATTGCAGTCTGTCGTAAAACTAATCTTTTTCCTCGTCGTTGCCGTCGTTGGTTAGTGCATAACATTGGATAATATTCATTGTAATTCCCCTCCTCATTGTTTTGAAAGATGCTTTGATGATCCTGGGTCCATGTGGTTCCCATCCCACAAGTGCATTACGTGCCTCCTTGGACAGCATCAGAGCAACTCATTGGGTGTGAGGAAGATTTTCCTCTTCGTGGCTGGAGTATAGTAGCATCTCTCCCGAAGCCAATGTTTTCTGTCCAGCTTGAGTCCAGTGGGTTTGGCTGATTCCGAGCATTGTCAAGTTGAATCTCTTCAATTCTGCAGCTATTTGATTTGTCTTCCCGCTCTCCCACATTGTTCGAACATTCCATGTACCTATAAAAATATTTGCTCTGGTTGTTAGAAGTTGGGGGGGAGGGCATCGGCCTCCTGACTTCCGAAGAATTTCGGCTTTCATTATGAGGCGTTATAAACAATCCTTCCACTTCCAGGGCAGAGTTTAAATGGTTTATCTTGTTTAATCTGGTTTGCGTTTTTTTAGCAAGCTTGGGTTTTACGGGATGGGGGTGCTAGCCCCATGCCCAAGCCTCCTCCTTTACCCGGGCT